>QEPC01002388.1:12188055-12207517 GCA_003113815.1 Sphenodon punctatus | reverse complement strand
GAGGGCAGGGGGGGGCATGGAGTGTGGGAGAGGTGGGGCCTCTGCCTCTCCCTCACTCCGTGACCCCCCCTCCGATGCCTGTCAGGGCCCAGGGAGATGTGGACCGACCGGTCAGTTGGCCAGAGGGGCCCCGCGTAGGGTCCCCAGCTCCCGGCCACTGTCAGGCTGGGAGCTGGGGCCCGCGAGTGCCCCCTCCCAGGAGGGGGGCCCGGGGGGGGGGCCGGGGCTGTCACCTCGAGCCAGAACCCAAGCTTGGGAGGGGGCACAAATCCTGTCCTGTTGCAGCGCAGCCAGACGGAAACTGAGTTGAGCAGAAGTGGAAGTGCCTGCAATTGGGGGGGTGGGGGTGGGGGTGCGTGTGGGACTCGCCCAGCCAGCAGCACAGGATGGAGCAAGCACTGGCAGCAGCATGAGGCAAGCAGCACAGCTGCAGCCTCCAAGGCTCAGGCCCAGCAAGTGCAGGGCAGCGGGAGGAGGGAGAGGTGCCGCGGAGTCAGAGCAGCGGACTCAGCGGAGTGACCATGTAAGTGGACAGAAGGACGCTGGTGGGAGGAGGTGGGACATGGGAGAGGATGGGGATGGGAGGGGAGAGGGGGGGCCCCATTCCAGCCTAGCCGCACCCCATGAACCATGAGTCCTCTGGGCTAGCCAGGGCCCCCCTTGTTAAGCTAGAGAGATTCGTTTCTTGGGGGTGGCAGGGAGCGGCCATGTCAGAAAGGGGAGGGCCAGAGGGACTTCCCTGCCACTTTTCTGACATGGCCCCGCCCCTGTGGACTATCCTAGAATCAGAGGTGGAAGGGACCGCCAGGGTCATCCAGTCCAACTCCCTGTTTGGATTCAGGATGGCGGCAGCGACAGCATCCCTGACGGATGGGGGTCCAGCCTTTTCTTGGAAACCTCCAGTGACCGAGAGCCTTTGACATCCATAGACAGCAGCGCGGCAATGGAACAAGCTCTTCCTGATATTTAACTGAAATCTCCCTTCCTGTACTTTCAGCCCATTATTTCTGGTCCTGCCCTCTGTGACAAGGCAGAACAGCCCCTTGCCCTCTTCCTGGGGGCAGCCCTTCGGCTGTCATGTCTCCCCTTAATCTTCCTTTCGCTAGGCTAAACATACCCAGTTCCTTCTACCTTTCCTCCAGAGAGAGGTCCCCCTACCTTTCCCCTTAAGACTTGCTTTCCAGACCTTTCACCGTTTTTGTCACCCTCTTCTGAACCTGCTCCAGTTTGTCAATACCCTTTTTAAAAATAAGACAGACAAAGCTGGACACGGCGCCCCAGGTGAGGTGTGACCAGTAGAATTATTTTTTCTGCCGACTTGGAAACAGTGCTTCTGTTAATGCAGCCTAGGATTGTATTGCATTCGCCTTCTTTACAGCCACGTTTATTATGATTTATTATTTATATAGCGCCAGCAGCGTGCCTGGCATTGTACAGTCTGTAGTTATAGACAAGTCCCTGCCCCAAAGGGCTTACAATCTAGGAGAGAAAAGGAAGGGGGAGACGAGGTAGAGGTGCACAACAGGAGGGACAGGGAGACATTCATAAGGTTGAGAAACTGCAGGTTCACGTACTTAACTTAGTTACAGGGAAGAGATTCTGAGGGAGGGATGAGAATGGAATTTCACTCATGACGAGCCTTTTGGCTCACGACCAGGGAAAGCCTGATGGAAGAGGTAGGTTTTCAGGAGGGATTTGAAAGTTGGGAGGGAGGGAGCAGAACGAATGTGTTTGGGGAGGGAGTTCCAGGCATGTGGGGCAGCAAGAGAGAAGAGAAGGGGCGAAGACGTTTCGAGGAGCAGGTGAGTCGCAAGCAGGCGAGGGTGGGGGCAGAGGAGGAGCGACACTCCCGGGCAGGAGTGTGGCAGGATACAAGTGCGGAGAGAGATGGGGGGGAGCAAGGCCATGAAGAGCCTTGAAGGTGAAGAGCAGGAGCTTGTGCTGAATGTGTTCCCGTAGCAGGAGCCAGTGTAGGGTGGAGAGGAGGGGCTGAATGTGGTCAGAGTGACAGGCAAGGTGGATGACTCTGGCAGCAGAGCGTTGAACGGAGATGAGGGGGGCGAGATCAGAGCAGGGGAGACCAGTCGGGAGGAAGTTACAGTAGTCGAGGTGAGAGATGATTAGAGCACGGACTAGGGTTTTTGCAGTGGTAACAGAATTGGAAATCCCTCAACATTACATTGCTGACTTGTGTCTACTGTGTGATCGGCCACAAGCCCTTGAACCTTTTCACATGAGGTTCCCTATGAGGCACGATTACATCCGAAAGGGGCCTGACAGCCACTTTTGCCCCCTTTCCAGTGTGGCTTTATCCCCTCTGGGTGTGGCAACCTAATGCTTCCCAAAATATTTCTTACCCACCCCTTCCAGAGAATCCACCCACCAGAGAATTTGAATTGCTTTGCACTGTGTGTAAGAAAATCCTTGCTCCCCCAACGTTAACCTTTGCCAGCCCTTTACTCCTGCAAGCTAATTGCTCCAGTATCGTTCCTGGGCACGAGGGTTAATTTTCAGACTGTCGTCGTTTTTTTTTTTCTCTTTTAAACTGTGGTGCAAATTTGAACACTGCAGCTATTCTCTGATCCTAGCAGACGTGGGTT
Source organism: Sphenodon punctatus (assembly GCA_003113815.1). Taxonomy (NCBI): domain Eukaryota; kingdom Metazoa; phylum Chordata; class Lepidosauria; order Sphenodontia; family Sphenodontidae; genus Sphenodon; species Sphenodon punctatus. The sequence goes on along the minus strand of QEPC01002388.1, from coordinate 12,204,917 downwards.
GCATCATTTGTTCCCCTAGATTATTGTCAGTTTGCACATGGACATGGGGCTGGAAATGTTTGTTTGTTTGTAAAGGACCTTTACAGAGTTAATCAGAAGGCATTGTGTGTCGGGAGCAAGTACAGGAATTCTGGAAGTTACCAACACCCAGCAACTTTTCCTTGCTCTGCCCCAGGATAAACGCACATGTCGTGGATGCTGGGATGGAGAAGTCCTTTTAGGTCACCGTGTCCATCTCCCTGTTTGTGATGCAGTGGAAGGCAAGAGAACACATATCTCTCTGTCTCCTGCTGGCACCAGCACATCTGTTTTACCTCCTTTCAAGACGTATACATTGTGCCTAGCCAGATTTCTCTATGGGCGATATTCACTCCTCTTCCAGTAGGGCAGCGTTGCGTCTACACCACAAATGTCCTTTCACACACGCACAAGCAGGTAAAAATAGATCATTGGGGCACTGAAAAAGTTCTCTAACTTGCAATCCAAGCTACGTTGCATCATTATTTCTATCGGCTGCTTTCAGTCGATACCGAGATCTTCCTATCCGAGATTCCGAGCACTGCGTCCTTGCGTCTCATGCCAGTCTCCTCTTTCTAAGTGCCTGCTGCTACGCTAGCCAGCTTGGCTCTTCCTCTGACCCCAGGCCTGGGGTCAGGCTACCTCTACTACACTTCAAAACCACCCAACATTGTTTTTAGTCCTTCTTGCACCAATGTTTGTCCATCTGCCTTGCAGTGCAATTGGCAAACTTGTTTTTCTTAGCATAAGGGATAACCTCAACATATTTTTTTTAATAGGTCCACACCCTAGTTGTTCTGTCGTCCTTCAGTGTAATGCTTTCCTTGACTTGTCAGTCATTACATCGATATCAACTTTTCCCATTTTTATTAAGTCTCTCAATTCTGGCGGTTTCTCAAAGCCTAAAACTGGCAAGATGTAAAAACAACGTGAATCTCAACGTGCAGTGAAAGTTAAACATGGGCTTCCCGATTTTTTTGCTCACGTGACCCCAATTTGAGATTGAAACATAATTCCGTGGCTCCGGAAACCAACAGAGATAGGCAAAGACTATCAAATAATCTGGACCACACGACCTTCTGCAGATGGCGTGACCTCTCACAACTCATAGTATTGGAACCTATGATTTTTAAAAAATAATAATAAATTCAGTTTTAGCCCTTCTAGCTACAAAGAACAGCTTGAAAATGTACCTATATTTGAATTGTGCCTCTAATGGCTGACAAACCAAAAGAAAAAGAACTTGATTTTTAAGCCACACTTGTGATTTTCCATCTCGAATGGGCACCAGTTTCGGCATCCATTATATAACCCCCCGTAATCCCCACCCCAGAGAGACACTGCCTTTAACTGAGGGTGGGGAACCTTTTCCCTGCCAGGAGCCACTTTGAAAATTAGCACAAGCTCTGAGAGCTGCATAGAAATTGGGAACAACAGGGATGCACTCAGGAAGAGGAGGTTCCTGATTGTGGATTTATCCCCTCCCTCTTGATGCATGCCTTCGTTTCTGCTTTCTCACCCCAAGTTCACTTTTTTCAGAGTGTGACGACAGTACAAGGGTGGGGAGCCTTTTCTCTCCTGGGGGTGGGGGGCACTTGGAAAAACAGCACAAGCTCTGAAGGCTGCCCAGAAATTGGGGGCAGAGGTGCGTAAGGGGGGCACTCAAAGGGGAAGGTCTAGATCATGGATCTATCATCTTTTCTTTTCAGCATGCTCTCACCTCTGCTCCCTTACTCCGGGCTTATTTTTTTCAATGCTTGGAGGTAGCAACTGGTTTTGGGGGGCCAGATCCAGGCACTGGAAACGGACCAAATAAAAACTAGCCACGGACCATATTTGGCCCTCAAGCCTGAAGTTCCCCACCCTTGCTTTAAAACCAACCTTCCAGAAAACCCTGGGAAAGCTGCAAGATGGTGGAATTTAACAACAACAACAACAACAACAACAAATCACAGCTAAAATGCTGACAGTGTCACATTCTGTATATTACTGTAGCAGTGATGGAATGGGACGTTGTCTGCTGGTGTTCACTTTAACAGTCCGAGGGGGGTTGTCGTGTCTTTTTTCTCTTCGGGCATACTCCTGTGTCTGTATTTAGCAATTAATCAGGCAACCAGGAGTCACTTGCCTTGCTGCTAGCCTTAGGTGCACACTTGGATGTGCCTGTCCTAAATAAGAGATGAGCTTCACTAATGGAAAATCAAAGGGAAGGCCATTAAATGAAGATGTCAATAAGGCATCACGAATTTGTCCATCCTGAGAGTAATAGAGGAGTTCTCTTAGGCTTCCCCTGTATCATCGCCGCACCACTCCTTCAGGGTGAATTCTTACTCGGATAAAACTCCCCTTACACCCTTTAAGACAAGGTTTGGACTCTTAAGAAGATGAATATTAAAAATCTAGAGAATTCTCCAGTGCAAATCCCTGCCCAAAGAAAATGTAGGTGTTCAAGAACCATTCCTGGGGAACGCCCTTTTGACAGGTTGGACACATTTTATTTTGCCTGGGCTCCTGCTAAGATAAATTCAGCCCTAGTAGTTCCTGGTTTAGAATAGTGATGTTCTAACATTTTGCCTGCGTGACCCCGTTTTGAGGCTTAAAGATAAACCCAGGACTCGTGGGAAACAGATCAATCGAATCATAGAGCTGGAAGGGACCTCGAGGATCAGCTAGTCCAGTCCCCTGCTTGGATGCAGGATGGCGACATCTACGGTCCATCACTGACAGCTGTTCACCACGGTCAATACCCACATGGGGTCAAAATCAACCACGCTTTCGGAGCACCCCCCCGGACCATCTCCGAAAGCGTGGTCAAAGAGATTCCCAACGGGAACCAACAAAAAGTAACGTCTGGACGGCAACCACCGGCCGGAAGCAAAGGAAATGATTCCCGGCTGGGGACAAAGCACGCAGCGTCGCTGCCAGGCAACCAGCAACAACACAGGCCGGGGAGGGAGATTTAAAGGTCACACAGCAGCAGCCGGGATGAACCGCTCTGACACTTTCCGGGTTCTTTGACCACGGCCCGGCCCGGGATCGACATCACGTCTGTTGCGCTGCCCCGGGCCATGATCTGGCGGCCCGATTCCCTGCCGTGGTCCCAGTCCCGTCCCGTCTGTTCGGGGCTTCTTTTGACCACGGCGGGTGGTTGTTCGGTTCACCCCCGCCGGGAATCCACTGTGGTGAATCGGGACCGCGTAACGTCTGAAATCACCCTTAGTCTAGGCTGAACGTACTCGGTTCCTTCAAACTTTCCTGATAACACTTACTTCCCAGACCCTTTATCATCTTTGCTGCCCTTCACTCAACCCATGCCAATGGACCTTGCAAAACCAACGTAACTACGGCAATTGAATTAAACAGATGTAGTGACTCTGCTTTGGTAGCTTTCTCATGACAGCGCCAAACCCATGTATCGCCCCCTACTGGTCGTGTCACAACAGCGCACACGATGAGACCTAGCCCTCGTTTACAATAGTTACTTCCGTGTAGAAGAAGAAGAGGATGTACTCCTATTTCCCCCCGGAGTATGCAGGGGTGTAGTTAGGTGGTAAAGGAATGAGCCCCCTGCTGGGACTCTCCCCTCCAGTGTGTGTGTGTGCATTCTACGTGCGAGTGGGGCCCCCAGACATGTGGGCTGTAGTGCGGTTGCACCTGCTTCACCTGCTATAGCTATGCCTCTGGGAGTACGTATTCACTGCCTGCTCTGGACGGATGTCTGTTTAGTACATTGATGTGAGGACCGTTCCAAAGTCAAGGTGATTTAAAGTACAGCTACACTGAAGTATCTGTTCATCGGGATGTGCCCCAGATATCCATTGGAATTGTAGCCGTATCCTCAGGAGCCAGAGTTTGGGAGATGCTGGCTTCAAACCTGCAAATTTAGGCCATTTTCAGATGGGATGTGCCCAACCAGGTCCACCCATCCCCCACGGACCCGGGCGCCCGTCTGATGGCGGCATGGGTGGAGGTGTGCTCCCGTAACCCATGCACTGCCCACCCATTCCCCGCACGGAGCAACCTGGGTATTTAGGGTTATTATTATTATTAACAAACATTTACATAGCGCCAGCAGTGTACCTGGCACTTTACAAAGTAACAAAATAGACACGGTCCCTGCCCCTAGGGCTTACAATCGGAGAGACAGGAGCTGGGGAGAGACTTAGGAAGGGGAACAGAGGGAGAGACAAGGGGTCTAACATTCATGAAGATGCGAGGTCTCGGGTGCATGTTCTTGGCTTGGTTACGATGAGAATGACAGCAGGTAGGTCCATGTTGCAAGGATAAGGGTAAACCGATCGTAGGTATAGGAATAGTGGCTCAGCAGGATAAAGAGTCAGACAGAGCAGTGCGAAAGAGGTGAGTTTTAAGGAGAGATTTGAAGGTATGAAGGGAGGGGGCAAGGCAGATGTGAGCAGGGAGGGAGTTCCAGGCGTGGGGGGCAGCAAGTGAGAAGGGACGAAGGCGCTTAGGGGAGCAGGGGAAGCAAGAGAGGGGACAGAGGAGGAGCAGAGTTCACGGACTGGAGTACGGAGGGAAATTAGCACAGAGAGGTAGTCATTCCGTTTCCATTTTTTGTCGTTCCGTTTCCATCTTTTGTCGTCTTTCCTGTTCTTCTTATCTCATCCTTTTTCTTTCCCGTCTCTGTTACCGCTGGAGTTTTTTGAATTCCAGGAATTCTTTGCTGATAGGCCTTGTCTCATCCTTGTTTGAGGACGCGTCCTCCTCTTGTTTGTGAAAGGAGGAGGAGGATGCACCTTCTCTTGGCTGTTGCTACATGTGCTCCCTGAGCACCTATGGCACCAGTGCAGGCTTTTCAACATGTATGTTTCACAAGTGGCCTAGAAAAATATACCTAGGTAGCAACCCTCTGGGTATTTCCCCATTGCTCCGTGTGGGGGCATGAATGGGCAGTGCGTGGGTGCAGGCACATACTGATTTCACACCCATCCCCCGCCATCTGACGCCCCCAGCCCTCTCTCCGGAAGTGTGCAGCGGTGCACGCAAACCCACCCCTCAAGCGGGTCCGTCTGAAAACGGCCTTTCTGGGCAGGGGTAGATTTGGGAGGGCAAGGGCGGGAGGGTTTAGTTTGATGGGTTTTAATTATGTATTTTATATTTGTATTTTATATATTTATTGTGAGCCGCCCTGAGCCTCAGGAGATAGGGTGGGATATAAATCTAAATAAATGAAATTAAATAAAACGTCATGATTCTAATTTATTCCCCTCCTGGGAACTTTGAACCAAGTGGGTATTTTGATGTGAGGGTAACCTCTCCATCCACCCCCGCCCCCAGTAGGAATTGGGTGCATCCAAGCGAGAGAACGCTTCCGATTGTTGGTCGTCAAGACCAGTGTCGGAGAAGTTTACTGTGGGAAACCAGGTGTGATGAGAAACCTGGTTTCCCACAGTAAACCAGGATCTACAGTTCCTACGTTGTCCTTGAGAGAGGTCTGTCCAGGAGCATAGCTACTGTGGAGCAGGAGGGCTCGCTTGAGCCTGGGCCTCCATGCAAGCAGCCTAAGCATGGTTAGGAAGTTTTCAGAGTGAGTGGAGGAGGAAGCAGGGCCAATATTCTGCCCCCACCCACTCTGAAAATGTTCTAGTGGCTTTCACCACTTTTCCTGGTGTGGTGTTTTAGCAGTGGCCCGCATTAGCATTTTATCTGATGGGATACCGATCACCTTCAGTTCCAAAGTAAAATGCCCGACACAAAATCACTGCTAACTCCTTCCCTCAGCTTCCAGTTACGCCTATAACTCCTACCAGCATCTATGATCATGTGCCTGCAGCCAGATTGCCTATTACTGTGGAGTCTGGAAAGCCCTGATCCACATCGGACTCCATTGTGTCTCGTATTGAACAAACGTAAAAGCAGATACAGCCTCTGCCCTGAAGGATTTTACCTTCCGTGGAAAAAGGCAACAAGATCACAGAACTGAAAGGAACCTCCCAGGTTATTGAGTTCAGCCCCCTGTTTTAAACTGGATCTACAGTTCCTACGCTGTCCTTGAGAGATGTCTGTCCAGGAGCATAGCTACTGTGGAGCAGGAGGGCTCACTTGAGCCTGGGCCTCCATGCAAGCAGCTTGAGCACGGTTAGGAAGTTTTCAGAGTGAGTGGAGGAGGAAGCAGGGCCAATATTCTGCCCCCACCCACTCTGAAAATGTTCTAGTGGCTCTCAGGCTTCAGAGTGGGCAGGGGTGGAGTGCTGGCCCTGCTGAACTTTAAAATGTCCTTCCTCGTTGGGTTACTACTAGGGCTAAAATGAGAATCAATTCCTTTCTTGCAAAAATCTCATGAGAATCGAGATCTTGTGATAATCTCGATAATGGTTTGAGATTGTGGTCGCAATTTTTTCTCGATATACCGTTTACTGTGTACCGTGTTCTTCCTGGTAATACACGTGCCCTAAATGGCCGCCACAGCTGTTCTCCGCATGTGCAGCCGGCTTCCAAGGTGGGGCCGGAGTTGCCGTTACCATTTTGGAAAAGAGGAGCCATTTTGCACATGAACATTACTGGGACCTACACAGTACACGGTAATGGTAAACTGTAAACGGAAAACTGCATATCAAGAAAAAAGTTCGACCAAGAAAGTGTCAAGAACCAGGATTTTCTCAATTTATCGATTCTCAGAAAAAATGAATCGAGAACTGTGATTCTCAGAGAGAAGCTTGAGAAAATGAAGGTTGAGTTTCAGTCCTAGTTACTACCCCTCCGAGGGGCCTCCCTGGGGACTGGTCAGGAGCCTTGGGAGGGCTGCTGCTTAAGGAGGCCTTGCCCCCACCCCCTGCGCTTAGGGGGGGCCTGGCCCACAACTGGGATATGAGCCTCGGCCTCCCACAGCTTTGCTACGCCTCAGTCTGTCTAACTTCTTTTAAAAGATCTGCAGTGATGGGGCCTCCAGAGCCTTCCTTGGCAAATTGTTCCACTGCGCCGAACTAGCCTGGTAGGTGTAAAAATGCTTTCTAATTGTAACGGGACAGCCCCTAAGTGTGGCTGGCTAAACCCTTGCTGGAAGGAAGCCCCGGGGAGCTAGCCAGGAAGTGGCAAGTACAGGGTCCTTTAAGGGCTTCAAGAGCAAAGAAGCCAGTGTGGAATAATGGCTAACTATCTCCAGCTGGGCGTGTCAGGGAACGGCAAGCCAGATAGGACGGAGCTAGAGCACCAGGGAGAAGGCGGCTTCAGGCACAAAAGCTGTGGCTGGTGGGGCCTTGCATTACCAAGGTTGGCCGGCCTGCGACAGAGGCCAAGAAAGAGGCCAGGATGCTAGAGGCACCAGGGAACTGGAAAAGTTTAATCAGAGGCCGGGAGCTCAGGGAGGGGCTCCCTATGCATAATTAAACCTGATTTATGGACTGTATATAGTTTGGGACCGAGCAATGTAAATAAATGAGCATTGGGTGGAGATGTTTGTGGTGTCGATCTTGAGGCAACTTACCGTGATGAGGTCACCTTTTTACACTGGTATTTAGCCTAAATCTTTTCTCCTTTAATTTCATTTCTCTCCACAGCAAAAGAGAACAATTGTTCTCCCATCTTCTTTATGGCAGGCTTTCCAATATTTGTAGACTTCTCCCAGCCCCCCAACCCTTAGCCGCCTTTTCTCCAAGTTGAGTCCTTCAACCTCTCCTCGCAGGATTTGTGTTCCAAACCCTTTATCAGCTTGGTTGCACCCCTCTTCACCCCTCTCCAACTTTTCTATGTCCTTCTTAAAATGGGGCCCCCCCAAACTGAATGCAGTCCTCCGACTGGGTCATGAAGTTTTGGCAGAGGAGGCGGGGGAGTCCCTATCACCTGTCCCCTTTGTAATCTGGCCGCCACTGGAAGCCCCAGTTTTTCCAGGTGACTGGGGCCACCCATGGCTGAGCTGAGCCAAACAAACTGGGCCGTCTCATGGAGAGTCTGGTTCAAAGTCTGCACTATCTGGGCAAAACCTGGAGCGGTCTTAGCTGTAGCATAGCCACATGGGGACGAGGCCATAGGCTTTAAGATAAGAAGTGACCATGAAGATAACCTAGTCCCATGCTGATGGGACCCCAGTTCTCTTTCCTTGGAGGGGAACGAATCCTGGAAAGAACCATAAAATACCCGGCTCTCCCAGGGAAGAGGGAGCAGTGATATTGCTTTTCAGTGTTGCTAAGAGGTGGTGATAAATGTGCAGCCGGGCCGGCACACTCTGGGAGGGACGGGAGGACTAGCCCTGGTGGGGTCCGGTCGGGTCACAGAATAAATATGCCCCTGACTGGCCAGCGAGCCCTCTTGTGCCCCAGCCCCAGCAGGGGACCAGAACAAATGTGCAGCTGGGCAGCCCCACCTCCTGCTATCATGGGCAGTCATGGTGGCCGGCCCCGGTGACCCCTAATCCCCGGTGGGGATGGGGCCACAACAGATGTGTTGGCTCACTTTGGCCCCTTGGCCAGAGCTGTGAGCCCGGGATCATCTGGGGGACCAATTCCAGGCCAGCTGCCTACTTGGGCTGGGGCAGCAGGTGGCCCAGAAATAGACGTCACTGTGAGTCCCTGGCCCATGCGGGCCATAGCGAGCTATCGCGGACCAGCGTCGTGTCTGTTATCACCCATTGACACCCTCCACCCCCAACTAGGGTAACCACCACTCAAAGTTTGACACTGACTCTCAGGGTTTTCATTCACTATCTTTAGGCTTCAGGTTAAGCTGGTAACTCTCCGAGTTAGTCGACAATCACCTTATCTTTGACCAGAAATGCAAGTGCAGAAGATCCAGGAGATCATCTTTGTAAGGTGGCTGTGGGGAGCAGACTGCATATCCTTGCCCTGGGGGGTTAACCCCTCTGTGCATGGGCAATGGGGCTGTCCATCTACCCTTGCACGCTCCTGCCCTCGCGTCATCTATCCTCTCCCCACTGCCTGCCTCTATTTTTTAAAATGTTTTTCTAAATTTGCATAAACGTACATGAACCAAATGCAGGCAACTTTATGTAAATTAGCCCTGGCAGGTGCTGGGGGAAGGGAGCAACCTTACCCCCGCCAGGTATAAAATACTGTGTTATGTGTGTGTACAGTGAGGCAGGACCCACCTTGCAGTCACTCAGAACAAACTCCCCGAGAAGTCCTGGGAATAAAAAAATAAAATCATTCCAGCACAAGAGATGCTAAATGGCTACAGCATCAGGCAGCTCCGAACGCGGCGCTGATAAATTGAGTCCTTTATCTTCAAAGATAATCGCATCTTTGAGAAGGGGATTTGATCTGCTGTTTTGCTTCACAAGATATTCATTTTGCAAGACTCGCGCTTTACAAACGAGGGCTCAAAGCGCAGGAGGTGTGCACCAACTCCTGCATTGATACATAAAAACATACACTTATCTCTGTTGCCGGGGAAGCAGAGAGGAAGGGAGAACAATGTTCCCTGCACGGTTAGGCAAATCAGACCACGCACCCCCCAACTTTTGAGGGGGCTGAGCTGGCCTGACAATAACGGAAGGTTATGGTGCATGACTAGGGTTTCCATCTCTCTGGGTTTCAACCGGACGCTCCAGGGTTTGGGCCAGAGTCTCTGGGTTCTGAGGGAAGCCCAATTCCTCCAAGTCAGCCAGGGGCTCCTGTGGTTTGGGGCTTCAAAGGGCAGCAGGAAGAGGCAATGTCAGAAAGGGGTGGGCCGTAGGGACTTTCTTATCCTTTGCCAACCTTGCTGTGCCCCATGGAGTGCTGGGATGTCATGATGATCCGTAAGGGGCCGGATTATGCCAGAAGGGGGCGCGGCATCCCCTTTGTGTCGCCGCCCCCTTTCCAACGTAGCCCTGCTTTTGTGCAGAAGGTTGCAGTGTCACAATGTACTGTAGAGGGCGGGGTTATCTCAGGGAGGGGTACGACGGCCCCTTTGCCACGCCCTCTCTGATGTGGTTCCGCCCCCCTGGTGACAACCATCTGCACACAAATGTCTGCATGAGACTAGTTGGGGTGTGTGTGTGTGGGGCACATTGAGTAACCATTGCCAGGAAAGCTTTGCAGATTTGGTGCAAATAAGTATTTAGGCATGTGCCCTCATTAGGATTAGATTAGAAGCAGGGAGGTGTGGTGGGGTTTGGCAGGGACCAGGGGAGGCCTATGTGCGTGGTGGAATTCCAGGCCAAGCCAGTGAGCAGCCACACTGCTCCAGAATCTCCAGGGCTATGGGTGTGGGACCCAGGTCATGACAAGAGGGGTGCAGGACCCCTCACCCCCCTTTTGGGTCAACACTTCTAGGAAGGTGGCAAGGCAACCCTACTGAGAAGAACAGTTTGTGAGAAGGTTTATCAGAATACACCCTAAAAATAAGTGCAGACTAATTACACAGAAAGGAACCTAATCTTGCCAGGTGCCTTGACGACACCATTTAGGTGTAGTGGAAAGTGCCCGTCGTTAGTTGCACACGTATCCAGTGTGTGCCTGAGGCTGGCCTAGGAGAAGGCACGTGCCATGCATTCTTTCCTGCAGCAAAAGCAGCTTGGAGAATGCGGAAGTAATGTAGGTAAATAATAAATAACCCCCATCACCTTTTGCAGAAACGGAATTGCGACGGCTGAGTGCGCAGCGGGCTAGCAGCTGACCTTTGCCTTCTGCAACCGAATGGAAGGAGAGAATGGTTTGCAAAAGGGCCCACCTGCGCTTACTGCTCCTTTTCTAAGTGGCCCCAGAAAACTCCTCCTTGTGCCATCTCTAAAGATACATCAGCTTGCCAAGTAGCGAGGACACCTGGGGCCTCGGTCTCTGCTGCTGAATTTTAATGCTTGGCCACCATCTAAGGCTTTGGCTCCAGTTAATCTTGAGATTTATTTATTTTATTTATTACAATCATTTATATCCCGCACCCTCCTGCACACAGGCAGGTCAGGCGGCGCACAAAAAATGGGGTTCCTATCTTTGGTGCTTGCAGATTACTTCCTATTTAGCGGCTCAGGGGAAGGGATCCTATCTGAGTCCCAATACCGTATGAAGAGATGGGGAACCGTTTCCCTCCCACAGGCCACTGTGAAAATTAATACATTATCTAGGCCAGATAGGGGTTGCGGGTGGGGTACTATAGGGGCATGCTCAGATTTATTTATTTAAATGTATATGCCGCCCTTCCCAGAGGCTCAGGGTGGTTCACAAACCATAAAAACACTAAAACTAGTAGGTAGCAGGGAGCAGTCCTGTGGGGCTGCTGCCCCTTTAAGAAGGAGGCTGTGGGGGCCAGCCAGAGGCTTAAGCGCCCACAGGGGTGTGGCAGAGCCAGCCCCAGAGCTGGGGATCAGCCTGTGGGGAGCACAGGCTGAGAAACCCCTGGGACAGAGTGGGCAGGTTAGGTGGCCCTTTAAGGCTGAGTAGAGGCAGCCTGGCCACGCCCACTCTGCCTGTATAAAAGGAGAGACAAGGCAATGAGGAGAGAGTCTCTGCCAGGGAGCTGAAGGAGCAACATCTTCCTGAGAAAGCCTTCCTGCAATATGCTCTCCAAGGTGCTGAAGACTGGAGAACCAGTGGGACCCAGGCAAGCCAAGTGGGAGAGGCTGTGTGCAGTAGGGAGCCTCTTGCCTGGGGAAGGCTTGACCAGAGACTGGGGGTTTAAGGCCTGGCTGGATGGACTTTGGGGGGCTGAGGTTGTGTTGCTCCTGAGTCTGCAGAGATGGACCTGGGCCTGCAGGGTAGAGGCGACTGAGCCAGCAGCCCCAGGTACAGAAGACATGGGTGGTGTCCAATAAAGGACTGTAGACTAAGACGCGCTGGACTGTGTGATGTGTCCTGAGAGGGTACCCCCTGCCTGGAAGAAGGGGGTTCAGTCAAGGCTGAAATGGCATAGCAGGGGATGAGCTAGTGCCTGTGAGTGACACCCCAGTGCCCCCTATGGCCCTGCCCCCCACCACATAGTAAAAAAAACAACTAACGCTCCACAAATCCCACCCAACACCATCTTGCACCCCCATCCCTAAGCCACTCCAATGCACCCCTATTCCCGCCTGCCAAAAGTCTTTTTAAATGAAAACATCTTACAATGTCGGAAGACGCTCAGGCTCAAGCGAGCCTACAGGGAAAGGGAGTTCCATAACCTCGGGGCAGCAACCGAGAACATCTCCTGGCGAGCTCTTGTCGTATGGACAAGGCTAACAGACGGTCCCCACAGAGAGGCGCTCCCAGCCGATCACAGCGGCTGCAGCGGGGCATGGAAGGACAGGAGATCTTTCAGACGTGCGAGGCCCAGACCGCTTAGGACTTTAAAGGTCAAAACTAGCACCTTGAATTGGTTGGAGGAAGAGGAGAGTCCAAAATCTTGCCCTGACATGCGTGAGAGAAGCCGCGGCAGATCCCCGTTCGCACCGGCTCTTTCCCTGTTAGCTGGCGCTGCCCCTTCCTCTGCCGCCGCGGCAGATGGGAACGCATCCATAGATCTATGCCGTGGATCCATCCTTTATCCTTGAATGCATGCCCTCCTCTCTGCTCCCTTCCCCTGAGCTCTCTCTCTCAGCCAGCGCTGGAGAGTTGGGATTGAATCCACAGGCCAAGTCCTAGAATTGGAAAGGGGCCAAATAAAAATCAGCTGTTGGGGTTCCCCAGCCCCACTGTAATGAGAGCCACAAATCACATTTCATCCAACCAGCAACTTTAGAATTTAGCATGGCTTCTTCTTCCTCACGTATGCAGGTTAAGGGTTGATAGCGGTAGCTGCTACTGGGCAACACCACAGACCTGCCTTTAGTAAACAGCATTTTCTTGCATTTTAAAGAAGGTACCGCAGCAGCTGTCACATCTCTGATGGGGTTGGCCTGCAAGGCACAAGCCATCTGCAATCTACTCTATGGACCTTCTTAAATGGGCTGCGTCTGCGAAGGGAATTAGTGTGCATGGTGCAGGGCAGGGGGCGGGGCGGTGTACATGGGCGGACGCACACCGGTTCCCCTCGGATCCCCACGCGTGGAGGGATTTTGGCTAATTGATCCATGCATGGGCGATGGGTGGAAGTGGGCGGGCGGGCATGCATGTTTCACGGGAGCAAGCACACACGCTTGCCCACCATGGCGTTCACACAGGAGGCAACCACGCATGCCCATGCAGCGGACCTGTATGGGTTCGTGTTGTGTAAAAGGGCCTACGTGTGGCTCTATCAAAGGGGAGGAATTGGTGAGAGGGAGATTTTCATCACCCACTATTGTTTGCATAAAATTTACTTATGTTAATTTGTGTACATGTATGCCAATTCAAAACTGCCCATTACTTCACTTTGAGTCTGAGCTTAAAAATAACAAAAATCTAAAGAAATGAAAGCAATCATCCATCCATATAACAACCTCTTGCATAAGCTAGATGTAAACCATTGTCTTTCTGGATTTGTTTCAAAGTGCTACTCCAACTGGTTGGCCCTAATGCCCTACCCCCTGCCTGACAAAGTGAATTACACTGTGCAAACATATTTCCTTCTAATAGCAAATTTCCCCCCCCAACTCAAGACGTGACTGCTGCTGCATAGATTCTCTAGGAGAGGAGTGTGTAGATTCTCTCATTGCTTAGTGCATTGAGGATGGGCTGGATTTTTTTGTTTTTGTTTTGACATTGTTTTCAAAATGAAATAAAGTCAGTCACATTATTCTCTCAGCCTAACCTATCTCACAGGGTTGTTGGGATTAAAAAGTTGTCTTAGTTATATGTAAAGTGCGCCGAGTGCCATGACAGGGGGGCGCTATATAAAAATAAAGATGATGACAATTATTATTATCATCTGAAATCTTGACTTATCAACCACTTTTTCCTAGATGCCACTACCAAAGCTGGCTACTGCTTTTAATGTAGCCAATAGAAAAAGACTGCTTATTGCTTGATAAGGTAACTAGTTGTTTTGTAAGGTTACTGACACAGCAGTAGCAGTGTGGTTGAGTGGCTAAATCTTGTTGCTGTAATGCCATGGGCACTAGTCTGCCCTGTACTTGTGTCCCCTTTCTAGTGGCTTCTTGAAAGAAAAATGAAGGAGCAGCTCTTAGTTTTTAGATCAGAATGTTCAGCAGCCAATATTTTTTCTCCTGCTGGTGAAAATGACCATCTTTCTTTTTCACCTGGACAGTTGGGTAGATCAAGAGACCAAGAAAAGACCCCAGCCATGGATCAGCAGCTACCTTTACTGCTTATTGTTGCTCAGAGATTTCATTCAGCTAACAGCCCATTATCACCTCTGAGAGAGGCAGGGGAAGGCTGCTTTGTTTTCAGAACCTTACAACCATGCACAGATGGGTGAAAGAAAATTGCTTGCAAGATGGAATCGTGGGAGAAGTAATACAAATGCACCTCTGTGCAGAAGACTTGATAGATCTGGCATGTCATGCAGTCTTGGGGACAAAGTTATGGATAGTGACAAGAGAGGTAGGGAAACCAGAAAATGGTGCAGGGACCAAATGGAAAAGGTGCCAGCCCAATCTTGCTAAATTGGTCAGGCAATCCAGAAATGAGATGCTACGTTGGGATGTCTTGTTAGGTTCACTCTTTTCTTTTAAAATGAAGACTCAAAGAGGGCCGGGGGGCAGCTAAGAACATATTTTAAATAATATCCAGTTTGTGAAACAAAAAGACCAGGGAATTCTGATGCAAGACCAGCAGGCCAAATAGTGCACTTTTATACATGTTTGTAACTGGATGGGAGAGTAATCCATGTATCCCAGGGAAGAATTTGGCCCATTCCGTGGTGCTAGGTCCTTGTGCACCCGCAATTTTACAAAGCTGGTACCAGGTCCTATTACATGGTTATTTCAGACCCAGGGCTATCGGTTCTCAAGATTTGAGACCAATGACTCCCAAACGTTTGGTTGGCGTGATCCCACAGTGAGATGTAAATATGATTCCAAGACCCAGATAGTTGCTATACTTTTCATGCCTTTGTTGCTATCAGTTGGGAGCATTATCCCATCTGCAGCCCTGACCCCCACTTTGGGATCCTGGTTTCTGATTGCTTAAAATCACATGATTTGTGATAGCCATGCAGCTCTCTGTCTTTTCACAAAGCTTTTAGACCTTCCTGTTTGCGAAGCACGGCTTGAAAATGAGACAGTGCGTGAAAACAGATGTGACGGTGGCCGGCTATCGCCCTATGGGGCCAGGGACTCACTCACCCACACTTCTGTTCCCTTGCTACTGCCGGAGGTGGGTAGGCAGCTGGCCTGGAATACGGCCTCCGGGGGATCCTGGGGGCTCATTCCAGGCCAACGCAGCCTATGGCAACGCGTCTGTTTGGCCCCGCCATAGGCCGGAGGCTGCCATGGCTGGTTGCCGTGACTGCCTGTGATAGCAGGGCACTGGGGGCAGGGTGGGGGCTGGTCCAGCTGGCTGCATGTCTGTTACACCCCCCCCTCCCCTTGGTTGTGCAGGCGGTAGGATGGTGCCTGCCAACCTGGAGAGTGGGTGCTGAGGTTTTCCAGGCTGGGGAACCGCCCCACTGCTTGCATGTTTGTTTTTACGCAGCGGTGCGTGCCCTGGTGCAGGGGTTCGCCACTGTTTTGTGGACAAGACCCACCAGAACAGTTTTTAAAAATCCAGAATCCACCTTAAAAAAAATAATCAATCAATCCTGGCCTGGGCGTGTCTGGGCAGCAGCAGCCGGGAGTCAGTGGAGTGTTATCCTAGCAGCAGTAGTGGCAGTGGGGGAAAAAAGTGGGGTGATCCTGGCAGCAGCAGTAGCTGAGGGGCCTGATCCTGGTGGCGGCAGCAGCAGTGGGGGGGTCTTGATCCCCCCCCTCCCCCAGTGGAAGCGGGGAACTGACATGAGGTGGCCAGGAGCTAAAGAAATGAGGAAGGCATGAGAAGACCCCCCTCTCCCTAGCCCGTCCTCGGGCCTCAGCAACACAGGCGGTCAGAAGAAATGGCAGGAGTGGATGTGGCAGCCAGGGGACATGATGCAACTGCCTTTGGGCTTCTGCCCTCCCTCGACCCAGGTGTGCATCCACAGCTGCCCCAACCCGGGGCTCTGTCCGTGACCCACCCAAGATCCAACCACCGACCAAGTACTACGGTCATAAAGGCCCCAAAGTCCAAAAACAATCCCCACACTTTTATTTTAGCCAGTCCACGATTTGGGAAAGAGGGTGGGACGTTGCTTGTGATTTCTGAAAGTTATTTTCTCCGTCTGTGACCTGCACAGTGATTTTTCCATTCCCCATGTTGGCGTGCTGCCCTGCTGTACAACAGTCTGACACCAGCTGCCTGGGATGTGTGTGGAAACGCCACTTTAATGTAAACACTCCAGGGGTTAATGCCTCCTTTGCATTTTTCTCCTATTGGCGTAAACAGCAAGGAGTCACTAAGCACAAAGGTGTTTTTGAAATGCAAACAATCAGATGGGAAAACTGTCAATCACAGCTTTTGGCTGTACTCTATAATACTTTTGTGAGCCACCAGGTAACTAATATATGGGCATTTGGGGATGGATCCTGCAGTCTCAGTCAGCTTCCACTTAAATTCATGGATTTTTTTGTGCATTAGGTGTGATGCTATTTTATTTTATTTAAATTCAGACCATGGCCTTCCCAAAAGCCTCAGGGCAACTTACAACATATAAAACCAGGTAAAAGCATATAAAAGTCCCCTTAAAGACCCCACACCAACCCATGAACCCTCCCCACCCAACCCCACGTAATGCCTAGCCCTGCCTGCCAAATGCCAGGCCAAACAAAAGTCTTACATCGCTTCCAAAAGATGAGCAGGCTCAAACTTCGATGACTCTCCAAGGGGAGGCAGTTCCATAATTGTGGGGCAGTCACTGCAAATGCCTCTCTGAGTGTCCTTGTTTTGGAAACTTGGTGGGCAAATGGTACCTGCAAGAGGGCTGTCCTGGCTGACCTCAGAGGGTGTTTTCAGACCAGACACTCT
>QEPC01002388.1:12077942-12156672 GCA_003113815.1 Sphenodon punctatus | reverse complement strand
CCCCCAGCTGTCTTTTAAAGGTTCATCAAAGCCCTCGGGCAAGGGGAAACATAAGCGCTCCCACAACCCCCCTAGAAAGAGATCCATCAGGGGACTCCTTGGCTCTTCCTCTGAGGAGGATGAAGGGGGCTCCCTGCCAAGAGAGGAGGGAGAACTTAGTCCTGATGAAGGTTCAGAGACTGACTCCAACGGACAAGGGGGGCAGCTGGACCAGAACCCCACTGGTCACTATCCAGACCTCAGAGGAGGATTCGGATCAGGCAGCCGGCACCCACTCTTCCCCCTTGTCCGTTAGAGATCCCTCCGAGTGGGATGAGATCCTGTCCAGGTGTCTGAAAGAATTTTTCAGAGAGCCGCCTTCTGACCAGGGGCCGAAGCTCCTTAGACGGGCGGAACGGGTCCTTAGGATTGCCTCCAGGATCTCAAATAAGGGGGACTCGGATTCTTCCTCGGAGGAGGAGGACTCCGACAGGGACTACATCCCTAAACTGGTGACTAGGTCAAAGGACACTACCCTCGATAGGGCCTTTGAGAAAATTATAAGAGCCCAGTGGAAGCAACCCACAAAAACCCTGAAACTATCCAGGGTTCAGCAGTCACTATATTCCTTCTTCAAGCTCAGCGACCGCAGCTGCCTCCCTGGTCCGCCAATCTGTGTTCCCACCTGAGGGGGATCTGTTGCCCAAGGACCCCGCCGACAAAGGGTTAGAGACTGGGCTCAGGAAGCGCTATGAGGCCTTGGCGAGCATATTGCAAATGGCAGCTGTGGCCTCATACGTGTCCCGTGCCGCCATGAAATGGTTTCAATTGGGCAAGGACCCCAACATTTCGGAGGCCGTATCACGGAAACAAGCCTCTAACTTGACTCTGGCTCATGCGTTTCTCGTTGACGCTTCCATGGACACTGTCACCTGGGCAGCCAAGGGCATGGTTACCAATGTGGCCGCCGGGCGCAGGCTTTGGCTCCGCTCTTGGTGCGCGGATCTTCACGCAAAGAACCTGCTAGTCAATAGCACATTTAAAGGGGGCAAACTGTTTGGCTCTGCGTTGGATAAGGCTCTGGCAGAGGCCTCAAACAAAGAGAAAAAGCACACTCTTAACCAAGTCCAGCCGTCTAAAAGCTTTTTTTGCCCTTTCCAGGGATTTTTCACAGGGTCGGAGATGCAATTAAACTGCCAGCTTCTCCTGGAGCTCTGAGTCTCGAGGCAGGAATCATTGGGGACGTGGATCCACGTCACAGAGATTCCCTACTCAGACGTCCTACCCTAGGCGTTCTGGGTCAACCAGCTGAAAGCCAGACTCCTGACTGCTCCGCACCCTGTTTCCCAGACTTTGCTCTCCTTGGAGGCCGCCTTCAGCTGTTCATGAACAGGTGGGAGAACGCAATCACGGACACCTGGGTTCTACAGACGGTGGGGAGGGGATACGCGATCGAACTCAGATACAAACCCAGGGAGTTCTTCCACTTATCTCCTTCCTCCCGCGTCACCCACAAACGTGCAGCTATGTGCCTCGAGATCTGCAAATTGGGGCAATAGAGGCGGTTCTGATGCGGAAAAGGCCTCTACTTCATCTTCTTCCTTGTCCAGAAAAGGAGCGGAGAGGAGTCCTTGACCTAAAAAGCCTCCAACAAAGCAGTCAACGTCCAGAGGTTCAAAATGGAGACCCTCTCCTCCATCTCCCTAGCCTGAGCGGCAGGGAATTGGCTGGCATCATTAGTTCTCCAGGATGCATACCTGCATGTCCCTGTCCTCCCTGCACACAGACAGTGGCTCCACTTCTGCTACCAAGATCACCACTGGCAGTACCGCGCTCTGCCCTTTGGCCTCGCCACTTCCCCTCGTACCTTCACCAAGGTGCTCGTGCCCCTCGTCGCCAGCCTTCATCTGGAGGACGTAGCCTATTCCCTTACCTCGATGATCTCATCAGAGCCTCAACAAAAGATCTCGCTCTCCTCCACATTAAGCTCTCGATCGAATACCTAACCTACCACGGATTCCTCATCAACGAGAGAGTGTCACCTGACACCCACTCAGAGACTGGAATACCTGGGAGTGATCTTCGACACTA
Source organism: Sphenodon punctatus (assembly GCA_003113815.1). NCBI lineage: Eukaryota > Metazoa > Chordata > Lepidosauria > Sphenodontia > Sphenodontidae > Sphenodon > Sphenodon punctatus. The sequence goes on along the minus strand of QEPC01002388.1, from coordinate 12,154,602 downwards.
TCCAGGATGGAGTATTCATCCCTCCACAACGCCAACTCAAAATCCAACGCCTCATAGCAGTGGTTCGTTCACACCCACGAATGTCCATACGAACTCTTGCCTCCCTTCTAGGCCTCATGGTGTCCTGCATTCGGCATCTCCAGTGGGCACGATTCCACTCCAGGCCACTATAGGAGTTGCTTCGACCATGGCAGAAACTCAGTCAACAACACGCCTGCCTACCTCTCGGTCAGTCCGAGTGCCATGTTCTCGCCCGATTGGTGGGAGGACCCGCTTTGCTTCACCCAGGGAGTCCCCCTCATGGAACCCGAATGAGTGCGACTTACGACAGATGCCAGCCTCCTCGGTTGGGCGGCCCACTTGGATGCAGATGAAAGCAGAGCACCTGGTCTGCCAGGGATCGAACACCCAGCATGAACTGGATGGAACTGAAAGCCATTCGTCTAGCTCTGCTACATTTTGCCAGGCAAGTGACAAGGCGTCATGTAATCGTCTTCACAGACAACACGATGACCAAGGCGTATGTCAACAATCGGGGGATTCGCTCTCGCTCTCTACATACCAAGGCTGCTTGGCTCCTTCGCTGGGCGGAGACTCCCCTCCTCTTGCTGTCAGTGCTATATATACGAGGAGTCGACAACGTAAAAGCGGACTGGCTCAGTCGCCGAGAACTGGACCCGGGTGAATGGTCCCTCAACCAATCGGCCTTTCAGGTAATAGTCTGCTGTTACGGTCAGCCCGTGTTGGACCTCTTTGCCTCCCCATCCAACACTGTCCGCTTCTTCAGCCGGGACCCTCATCCCCAAGCTGAAACCCACGATGTCCTCAGCCAACAGTGACCATGGGACATACTATACGCCTTCCCTCCGTTTCCCCTATTGAGCAGGGTGATACACAGGTGCTAGCTACAACAAGCCACGGTCGTCCTAGTAGCCCGCTTTTAGCCTCGCAGACCCTGGTTTCCAGATCTACTCCACCTATCGAGGGGAGAACGCATGGAGCTGCCCAACTCGACAGATCTGCTATCCCAGGGCACCTTAGTTTACAAATAGCCACAATTCCTGAAATTGACAGCTTGGCTCTTGAGACCCTAGCCCTTAGGCGCCTGGGGTATTCGGAATCCATGATTGCTACACTACTGGCGTCTAAATGCAAGTCAACCCAACGTGTCTACCAGCGTACCTACCAACGTACCTGGGGCGTGTTTGTAAAATGGTGTCGCACGCATGAGGTTCCTGCCCGATCTCCCTCTACTGCTCAGGTTCTCCAGTTCCTACAGGAGGGGTTAGACAAAGGCCTTAAACCTAACACCCTCGCTAGGCAACTGGCAGCCCTCGATAGTACCCTGGGGTCCTGTACCGGGATTCAACTTTTCATCTCACCCTCACATCCGGCAATTCTTAAAAGCAACTCGCTGGATATCCCCCCCGCCCCCCCCCGTTCATTCACTGGTTTCCATCTTGGAACCTGAACGTAGTGCTTAATGCCTTTACTGACCCTCCCTTTGAACCTCTTCAGGAGGTTTCTCTGTACTTTATCTCAATCAAGGTAACCTTTGTCATTGCCTTCACGTCTGCTAGAAGGGTTTCTGAGATTGGGTCCCCTGTCTATGGACCCGGCCTTGTGCTCATTCAGAAAGGAGTCTGTTGTCCTACGCACAGACCCTTCCTTCCTGCCTAAGGTGACTTCCTCCTTTCTCAGGAAGTTATCCTTCCCTCGTTCTGTCCTCATCCCCATCACTGGTTAGAAATGTGGTGGCATTCCCTCGATCTTCGCTTAGCTCTTAAAATCTACCTTGAGTGCACGGAGTCCTTCCGCCGTACCTCCAGGCTCCTGATTAGCTATCACCCTTGCTCCAAGGGGACTAATGTTTCTAAAGCCATCCTCTCCCGTTGGATCTCGGCCTGCATTGCCAATGCATATAGGGCTTATGGTTTGCCACCCCCTCCTTGAGTACCTGCCCACTCCACTCGGGGGGCGTCTACAAATTGGGCTTTTCGGTCGACGGCTCCTTTATCTGAAATTTGTAGAGCTGCCACGTGGAAGAACCCTCATGCTTTCACAAGGCACTACAAGATTGACCCCTTAGACTCCGCTGAGGCCTCCTTTGGTAGGAGAGTCCTGCAGAGTGTACTGGATCCCGCTGTTTAAGCTTTGTCCCGTCCATTGCCGAATCAGGGGACTGCTTTTTACCTCCCATAGTCCAAATAACCAGACTGAGAGTCCATAGAAAGGACAATTGGGTCCCTTACCTCGGGAATTGTCCTTTTGTGGACTCGATGGGAGGTTATTTGGCCCCCCTGGGGATTTGGCTCTGTTTGTCTCATCATATGGGACCTGTCTTCCAGGTTCACCGGTCCATGTTGTACCCTTCTTAATGGGTGCCTGCCGTTGTTTCCCCGCTAGTTGCAGGGTTTGTGTTTGTTCTTTGATTGTCTTTCAGATCTTTCCTGGTCCTACGGCTTCATACTCCTGAGGAAGCAAGGGACCGCTCTCCCTACGCATGCCCAGCTGAAAGTTTGGTGCTGCCTTCTGCTGGCTATGCGGAGAACACTCCCATAGTCTGAATAACCACCCATCGAGTCCACAGAAGGACAACTCCTGAGGTAAGGGACCCAATTGTCCTATCTCTGTTGCGGTCATAAACTTTCCTCCTAAGGATGTTGAGACCTTACAGAACACATTTTCTGCTGGTTTGATGGGGTGAAGTTCTCATGACGTGCGCTCATGTGCACCAGTAGAGAATTGGTAAAACGACTTGAGATCGTCTGAAGAATGTTGCCGTTTGTGCGTGAGCTATTAACCACTTCCTGGGAGAATTTTGAACGTCCAGTGAACTTCGGCATGCTAGTTGCATGGCTCGAGGTCAACATCTCTTCTAGGCTAGATTTCTAATTAACCGATTTAAGCATGACGATTACCCCTAATGCTGCAGGACTGTGTTATAGAACGTTTACACTGCCGGTGCACAAGATGGCAATGGAATACATCACTTAGCTGGGGAATTATTATTATTTATTTTACACTTCAAGATCTTATGATTTTTGGCTAAGGGGAAAAGAAATCTTCCTTGGCAACTAGGTTTTTAATCTAACAAAGTTGGCTTTGAGTTACAACATAATCCACGAAATCAAGACATCTTGAGTGCCTTATGCTGGTTAAGAAAAAAATGTCCTTTTGGACTTTGAAATGTAAAGAAGATACTGAATAGAAGAAAACCCGATTCCCTCTTATCTTATTTTTATGGCAGCTGCTGTATGTATTTATTTATTTATTTACATATTTATCTTGCATTTCTCTTTTAAAACTCAGGGTGGGTTACAAAACACACACATACTGAAATAAAATCCCTGCCCCCAACCCCTCTATATATTAAAATAAAACCAAGAAAGCCAAGTAAAACCAGGTAACCCTCACCCTCAACCATATCTGTGCCTTCCAAATGCCTGGCCAAACAAAAAGCTCTTCCATCGCCTCTGGAAGATGAACAGTCTTGGGCTTAGACGAATCTCCAATGGAAGGGAGCTCCATAATTTGAGGAATGCTTGAGAGCTTCTTGCCTCTGGTTAAACAACAGTAACTAATTGGCAGTGGCCAAATGCAACCCTTTGGGGAAGGTGGGAGTGGTGTTTACAGAAATGTTTAACTGACTTTAAGCTTAAATCATTGGTCTGTGCTTCCATTAGGCTAAATCGGCTCCTTGAAAATGTACTTGATAAAACCAGCTGTCCCATTTCATTTGTATCCTGAGTGTGTTTTGTTTTTTTTCCCCCTATCGAGATTGGAAGTGGGAGTTTATGGCAGAGAGCTGGCTGCCTGCTAGTGGCAGCAACAGAAGGCTGTTGTATAATACATCTGTGATACGTTTGTCTGTGAATATGTACACACAATATTTGTTGAAGCAATCTAATTTTGCAATCGTGCTTCTGACAGTCGCTGATAACTGACGCTTCAAAGGAAGGCTGAAAAGTCCTAGATTTCCCAATACCGCGTATGGGCATGAAAGGGATTTCTTTGCTCACCTGCTCTTTTTGAAGCTGCTAAGTTTTAGGGTCCAAAGCATGTGACTTGATTCCCTGCATCCTATGACTGGCATCAATTTATTTATTTCCCTGCCTTACAACCCGCCACCTCCTGCCCAACGGCAGCTCAGGATGGCGAACAAGTAGTAAAAACAAATATAAAATACAGGATAATATAAAAAGCATATAAATAAAAATCTCCTAGCGTTCCGAATAAATAATCAAATAGCCCCACCCACTACCCATCCCACCCCTCACCAATACCTGGCGAAACAGCCAGGCCTTACGTTGTCGATGGGAAGGTCTGGAGAGGAGCAAACCTCCTCTGGGAGAGTTCCGCAGTCTCGCACGTCACCACCTGAGGGACCTCCAGGAGGGTGCTTCTGGCATGAGGGATGAGGTGGTCCTGCGGGCCAGATAGGGCTTTAAAGGTAATGACCAACACCATGAATTGGGCCCAGAAGACTATAGGCCACCAGTGCAGATAGTGGAGCACCGGTGTTACGTGCTCACCAATGAGCTTGGAGAAGAGATGTCTGAGAGGGGATATGATAGATGATTATAAAATCATGAGTGGAGTGGACTGTGGAACAAGTAAATAGGGAGCCATTATTTAACCTCACAAATGATACTAGAATGAGGGGACGTGCCATAAAATTAACTGGCAGCAGATTTAAAACAAACAAAAGGAAGTACTTTCTCACTCCATGTACAATTAACTTGTGGAACTTGTTGCCGTAGGGCGTGGTCAAGCCCAGGAGCATCACTGGATTTAAACAAGGACGGGATACATTCCTGGAGGAAAGGTCTATAAAGGTGTATTGGCCCAAGTAGGTTGGAGGACGCCGTCTCTGACTGTTGGGGGCTGGGCGTGAACCGCAGGGAACGGGTCTCACTCCATTATGATCCGTTGGGGACTTCTCTGAAGTGACGATGGGTAGCCATTGTTGGAGGCAGGATGCTGGGCTCGATGCTCCATTGGGCTGACCCAGTATGGTGCTCATGTTCTTCTTTATTATTTCGATAGTACCAGAAATGTGCCTGGTACTGAGCAGTTGTGATAAAAGACAGATCCCTGCCCCAAGGGGTTTACAATCTAGACTAGACAAGGGGGTGTGTGTGTGTGTGTGAGAGAGACAGAGGGAGGAACAGCGAGGGGGAGGGAGAGGTGGTGTGTTTAACTGAGAGGGGCTTGAGAGAACCCTGAGCTTGAGGCTTGAGAGAGGCCTGAGAGAACCCCTTCCTGCCTGTGACTGGGGGAGTCCCAGGCTACAACGGAGGCGCAGACTGGGGGGGACATGCAGGGAGCTGCTGTCCTCCCTGGTGTTGGCTCTTCAACAATCCCCCCCCATGATGCACAACAGGGGTTGGTTGTGCTTCGAGCCACCAGGATGGTGTATTTTGCACGTGTCCTTGAAGAGCTGTGGGAGGGACCAGGGAGGCACCCAGCTGCAGCCCTGTCTGCTGGTGTGGGAGGGAGCCCCGGTTCATACGGGCAGGGGATGCACAGGTGCCTGTTCTCACACACTGTTTTGCTTGCCCTGCACGGTGCACACCAGTTTTTTCGGGCGTGGCCATGAGTGGGTGGTGCGGCATGGGAGCGCGCATCTCCACGCACCCCCTTCAAATGAGCTGTTGGGTGGGTGGCTAATGGGTGGCTGTGCACGGCAGCACCTTGCTTACAAACACCCGGGGATACATTTGTGAAGTTGCAGGTGCGTGCACTTGGCTTACTTACAGGGGAGCAGGTGGAGGGCAGCCAGTCAAAACAATCTCTGGGCTGAGGAGAAAGGGAAAGTCTGAGGGAAGAGGTAGGTTTTTAGGAGGGTTTGGAATCGAGGGAGACGTGTTCAAAAAGCTCTAGGCCTAGAGGCCACAGTGGGAGAAAGGGCAAAGATGGCTTAGGGAGCAGGAGGGTCTGGTGTGGATGTTTGCTTCACAACCTAGTTGCCAAATAAGATTCCTCTCCTCCACCCTCCCTTTTTCCCAGCAACAACCCTAGGATCTCTTCAGTGTAAAACAACTTCCCAGTTAAGCGAGCCGTTCCATGCCCATCGTATGCAGCAGCAGCAGCGTGTTGCGGAGCTGCGCGCTGAAGCACATCAACTGCGTTGGATGCTGATCCTAGTGACGGACATGGCTTTTTTTGGCCATTTGTTCCGATTGTGCCATTTCATAACTGGACAGTAGATCCCCCGTTTGTGCCAATAACCCTACAATCTTCAGTGGACCGGCTTGCTTGAATGCGGACTATTTCCATGAGACTGTTGCCTGTGGGGATACAGTAGATTATTCCGAGCAGGCCCCTGTAAGCTTCAAGTGTCCTATATTACACCCCTCGTTTGCTACCATTATAAATAAATGTGTGGCTGCGTGCCCTTGATACATCTGTTTGTTTTTAACTGAAGGCAACCCCATAAGCTCTTTCCTGCAGGTCCAGTCAGGCTGGGACATGGGGAATTCCTAAGAGGATTATCGTGGTTGACTCGATATAGAATTTGAACTTGAGCCGTGGCTTATCTTATCAGGCGATTAAAAGACGTGGAAATAAAGATTATGTAACTAAGGAAGCCCCAAGGGTGGCTTCCTCCACCAGCGGAATGTGAGTTTTCCCCTCATGCGTCTTCCCCCGGTTAATGACAGCGATGAGTAAGGTGTCTCTGTTGTTTGACACATGACATTCATTTACATCTTGGCTACATTTTAAAGACTTGGGTGGAACAGTGATCTATAGCTGCCCAGCGTAGGGTGGGAAGGGGAAAGGCTGGGGGTTGCTGTGTAGGAACACTTCTGGAGGGCTGCTGTTTATTGAAATCCGAGGATAAGGTTGCCGTATGACATGCTGCAGGGCGTTGTTGTTGTTATAAGCATTTGTATAGCGCCAGCTGTGTACCTGGTGCTTTACAGAACAATGGGATAGACGCGGTCCCTGCCTACGGCTTACAATCTAAAAGACACGGAGGGGGGGAGACAGGGATAGGGGACATAGGGAGAGATTTTCTGGGCCGCTTCCATAGATGCTGCAAGGTCGAGTTTCTTATTTCAAGTTTGTATTGCTCTTGAATGCGGTGTTTCTCAATAGGCAGCCCAGGGAGGGGGACAAATTTGGCCCGCGTGGTTGGCTCCTGTGGTTCCCAATTGTTTGCCCCACGCAGGCAGCTCATCCCAAGCTGCTGGAGCGGAAATTTTGATTTCGACCTCTCCCACTCTTGTGCGTTCTTGATTACAGGCTGGATGCAATGTTGAAAAAGTCAGCAAGCCTAACTTGCCTTTGGCCAGGTAGTAAGCTCCACCCGTTCTTCCTTCTCCATAGCTGAACAGTGGTGGGGACGCGGTCTCAGTCAAGGCTGTTGGAAAGTGGGGTGTGTGGGGAGGCTGCTACTCGTGGTCAGGAGGAAGAAGGGGGGGAAACAACACGGCTCAAGAGTGAGCTGTTTTTCTGTGTGAGATGTGTGAGGTGGCACTGCGGTCTGACACCATTTTTAGACAAGTGCGCGGTGCGCTCGCCCGTCGTCGCCAAAATCCCGTGAGGCGGGATTAGACGAGATGCTGCCGCGAGTCACGCACGCGGGAGGGGGACGCACATTCTTTTCCAACCATGATCTGACCACCTCGATCGCCAATCGCGGCCAGAAAAGAATGCGCGTCGTCCTCCCATGCGCGTGACTCGCGACAGTGCCTCGTCTAATCCCGTCTTGTGGGATTTTTGCAACGACGCGCGAACGCACTGCGCGCTTGTCTAAAAACGGCCTTAGTGTCCAAGATACCCACCTGGTTCCCCTTGCTTGCTCCCCAACGTGCCCTCTTTGCCCCATAGCATTCCTTGTCTCACTAGTCCTGCTTCTGCTACCCATGTTTCCACTCCCTTTGTCCGTCCCGTTTCCCTTGTGCCTCTTCCCCTGCGCCGCCATGCACAGACCAGCCCCCACCAGCTCCTTCTCCACCCCTATTAAATAGGCTAATTGATGGGTTCTAAGAGTGGACAGATTCCAGAAAGTGGGGGGGGGGGGGGGGCAGGTAGAAACTAGCCGTGGGCCTGAGGTGTTCTCTCCCTCATACAAGGAAATAGTTGAGTAACCCTGCGGACTGGCTGAGCATGCAGCTCCGAGGTGACCAGATTTATGGTGCAGGTGATCTACCTGGACCCCTTCTGTTGGCTCTGTCATTCCAGGCCAGGACCTCTCTCGCTGTCTCTCAGCTTGAGGGTACTTCTTGGTGGAGGAAGACTTCCTGAACTGACCACATGATCACTCCCCTCCGAGAGAGTCTGTTGCACTGGAGAAGCTCTTCTAGCCTGTCTCCTCCCCAGAGATGCTTCCTTGGGTGTTGGTCCAGCTCTTCTCCCCAGAGGGGATCTCGGAGAGGCTGCCCCCTCCCCTCCCCACACTGATCTACCGGCGAGATTAGCTTGTGATCGCTACCCCTGGTGTAGATCATGCTTGAAAACCGTGAGGCTCGGGGTCAAAGCTTGAGAGGTGGTAATCTTACCTGTGGACCCCCTTTCTTTACAGATAGGTAGTTCAAACTAAGTTTAGGGTGGTTTTGTGCTCTAATGCCATTTTAAGCCAAGACATGTCGTCTAGTAGCTACTAGGCTTGTAGCCCTATCCAGGGCCAGATGCAGGGGCAGGCATACATAGGCACCTGCCTGCTTAGGGCAGCAGATTTTTTGGGGTTAAAGGTTTCTGTTCTTGGGTGCTCCTCCCCTCCCCCCCCGCGCTACAATCACGCTGCTTCACCCACCCTGCTTGTAGCCTGGAGGGGGGAACCCCCTGTCCATCCCCACCAGAAGAAGCCCTATTCTTCCCTGAACCCTCCTGCAAACGTGCTCTGTGGTGGGGCCGAGAGTGGAGGAAGAGACGGATTCTGTGCAGGTGCTGCCATTCTTCCCCTGGCCCGTGCTCGCACCAGACCTCCGTGGGGTGGGAGGTAGGATGGCAGCCTGAGTTGCCATGGAGAGCTAAAATCCTAAGTCTGTCCCCGGCCCCATCTCCGCCATTCTGTGGTCCCGTGCAAGCCACTTAGCTTTCCTGCGCTTCTGTTTCCACCAGTGCAAAAGGAGGATGAACGCTAACGTTTCTTTTGAGAAAATAACAAAGACTTTCAGATGAGAATTGCAGCAGAAGTGCGGGTATCACTATATTATTATTGATTAGTGGGATGAATTGTCAGTAAAGGAACTTAAAAGGCTCGGAAAATTGATGCTTCTCGCGCACAGCCGCCAGCCAGGGAAGAACAAAAAAAACCCATGAAAAGTTAATTTTAAAAAATAGAATAAAAATCCATTAAAACCGAGCACGCTGCTGAGTTCCAAAGCCTCATTAGTGACTACCGGCCCAGAGCGAGCCCTTCCTTGCTTAATTTATATTTTTTAGACAATCCTCATTATCTTTTTAGCAGGAGGAAGAAGGGAGTCATTCATCATTTGCTTTTATTGAAATTGAAATGTGCTAGACTTGAAGGCCCCCCCTTCCCCCCGCAGGATTGGAAGCCCAAACGAATTGTGGTACTCTTGCCATGCTGACGCTCTGAAAGGCTTAATTAATATGCATAGGAGAATGTGGACCCGGATAAAAATTTTAAAAACCCCATCCTGCCGATTAGCCTCGTTTTGCTGCCCAAGCTGAGGGGAGGGCCGAGAGTAAGCAGAAACCGCCTGGGGAATGAGAGCACAAACTCTCTCCCTTGGAGCTGTGTTGGTAAAGAGACGTGTAAGTTACGGGCACACGGTTTCACCAAACAGGCTGTTGGACGGGGTGGGGAAACTTTTTCCTTCTTGGGGGGCCACTTCGAAAACCAGGACAAGCTCTGAGGGATGCACAGACGCTGGGAGCGATGATGTTTAAGGGGTGCGCTCGGGTTGAGAAGGCTCCAGGTCATGGCTCTGTCCCCTCTCGTGCGCATGCCCTTCTCTGAGCTAGGACGATCGTTGCTTCGGGGTAGGAACTGGATCCAGGGGCCAGATCCAGAAATTGGAAAGGGACCAAATAAAAACTAGCTGCGTGCTGCAATTGACTCCTGGGTCTGACGTTCCCCACCCCTGCTTTATCGACTTCAGTATGGAATGACATCGCTGGGAGGCTGTTCTGACAGAGCACAGCCTGGAATGGGGCATTTTATTGTAGGCGGAGGCAGCGACGCTGGCTGGTTCAGGTGATGCATGATTGATGGGTCAAAGAGCCACTACCACCATGGACCGATCTCGCATCATGACAGCAACAGGAATGGCACAAAGTGCCCTCCTTAGCTTTGGCGACGCAGACATCCGGCTGCCTCCTGCTTCTCAGCGCAGGGAGAGGAAGGAGGCTGTTGCGTGATGTGGCAGCTGTGGAGGGTTGCCACCTGTCCAGGTCCCACCCAGATATTCCAGATTTTGACCCAGAGGCTCCAGGGGAAGCCCTGATTTCTTTGGGTCATCCAGGGGCGCCCGTGGCCAGCCCTGACAATCTAGGCTTCCGGAAGTGACGGGGGGCAAGAAATGAGGGTGGGGCGTAAGGCCTTTCTGACAAGGCCCTGACTGCCCCAGTGCAGCGCCATGATGTCACAATATTCCAGAAAGGGTGGGATGATGTCAGAAAGGGGTGTGGCTGCCTTTTTGCCCTGCCCCCTTTTCAACATAGTACCACCCCCCACAGATTGTCATGATGTCTGACACTCCATAAGGGGTGGGGTTACATCGGGAAGGGGGTGATTGTTGCCCCCTTTGCCCCACCCCCTCCAGGTTTCCTCTTGGTGGAAGGTGGCGAACCTAGCGGCAGGTTGCAAGTTGAAGAGCCATTTGTGACTTGGGAGCTGTAAGTCTGAGAATGAGTGAGCTAAGATAAGGAGCAGAAAGGGGTCACGGTGAAGGAAAGTACTTCTCCCCTTAGTTTGGATAAGCAGCTTTGCCCATAATTTCCAGCTCTTAAGGTGCATTGTAGGAGCTTCCTCTAGCTTCAGTCACTGCATGCGATTTACAGCAAGGCCCTCAATTTTTTTAAAAAATACAAGACGTCTCTCTACCTTTGCTCCCCCCTGGCTCTCTTGCCTGGCACCTGTCTCAGCTGCTACCCACCAAATGAATTTTGTTTTCTAAGCTCTTGCTGTCCCTGATTGTGATCATTCCAAGGAGGCCCATGCTTCTCCCAGAAAGCGACAGTTTGCGCCTGGCAGGCTGACAGCGTTGATTAGAGGTAACCTTCAGCAAATGCCACCCGCAGCCTTCTGGCATTGGGCGTGCGCAATATTTATGCCACTCTTCTTGAGTTTCCCCTTAAGGCTTCCTGCCTGCAGCTGCTTGTCTTCGCCCCTGCCACCTGCGTTTCCCTTCCTCATGCTCCAGTGCCTTGGATTTGCTACCTGGATTTCTGGCCTCCTCTCTCAACTGTCGCTGAGCTTGTGCAAAAGGTAGTCAAAAAGAATCTGCCAGCGCATGTTGTATTTCTCGGCAGCACGGAGCAGCTGCCACTTCCTTGATTGATTGACTTCTTGGTTCAGGACAAGAAGGTGGTTCCGTTGATGAGATAAATGCTCTGGTTTCTGATTTGGTTTCCTCCTTGAAAAGAGGGTCCTGTAATCAGAAGAGTTTCTCAGAGTTGCTGCTTTCACAAGATGCCGTCTGTCAGGGCCAAAAGTTTCAAACTCTTTAAACTGGACACCAGTACAAAGGACCTGACTTCATCCGATGCCGAGATCTCACAAGTCCATAGAAATCTCGGATGCTCAGCACTTCTGAACGTTGGTCTCTTTAGCCACCTGTATTTGACTGCCCATCGAAGACCAAAGTTTTGGAAAACTTGGTTTTTATAGCCTCCATTTCTCCATCTGTAAGTTGGGACCAATACTTGCCTTTTGTGTAGAACTGGGGTGTGGAGTTGTTCAGCAGGAGGGCCTAGAGCACGGTTCCATATCCTAGTCAGCTGGCCACCATTTTAAAATTCCTGTTACTTGTGCGTTTTGGGTTGTTTTTGTTTTGTTCTGTTCAGATTTATATCTTTCTCTCTCTAAGGCTCTGGGCGGTTAACAGCATAATAAAACCTATAATAAAAATACATAAAAACATCCTCTACGCACCCCTACCAAAGCCTCAGTTTTTATTTTAAAAAGCCTGGTTTTATGTTGATGAGTTTACATTAAAAGAGGCAAATTGGGCAAAGGAAAATCCTTGTTCCCAACTTACAGAGAGAGAGCCGAGGGATGGAGAGAGAAGTGTTCGTATTGGTCTAACTGCTCTCTCAAAGTCACGGCTTCTTTTAAACTGAAAAAGAGCAGAATTGGAGCACTGTTGAAAATCTCATCCAAAGTGTCTTGTGTAAGATCACACAGCAGAGCCGGGAATTTCTCACTTTAATTTGTGCCATGCAAATACTTCCTCTGTAATACTCTTCTCTGTAGGATCTTCAGCAGCCGAGCTTCTTAGCTTTATGTTAAAAGGTTGTCTTACTATTTTTTCTATTATTATTTTAAAAATCCCTCTGTGAAGAGCCAAAACCGTAAATACCTGCGGAGACCTCTTTCTGCAGGGCCTGTGGCTTCTATTGAAGCCAGTTGGGAGTCTGCAGGTGTTCAGCCCCTCCTGGGACTGGGCCATTTTCAATTCTAAACTTGACCTTTTGGTACCATCCGTCGAGTATGGAGGCCTTTCCTTCCCGCTACCTTGCAAACGTTTACGGCTGCTGAGCGTTGAGAGACTCCGCTGAGCAGAATTAAAAGCCCATTATCATTAGCGTGCAATAATAATTTTGTGAGCTGGACTGTGTATGACCCACCGGGTAGGGGAGAAAGAGAAGCGTTGGGCTATAGCAGCGCTTCCGTAGCTGTGTCAGACCAAAGAGCTGTGCTCCTCTTACTGGGGATTTAATTTCCATGCTGCTGAAAATGCCCCCCCCTCCCTGCCCAGCTATCAATTGAAAAGCTGTAGCAAGGGGGGGGGGGGGAGTGGAGGGGATGACTTGTGATCTCCATGGCAACCCACCAGACGATAAATGGATCAATGTGTTGTTGTGCACCATCTGAAATTCAAGCAGTGCTGGCTAAATCCTGGGGCTCGCCTCCGACTGCCAGACCCTGCTGAGGGGCCATTAATGGGAGACTGCTCAGGGCTTAAAGCAATCTTGCCAGCATGGTGGTGGCTTATTTTTTTTTAGAGCAGATGCTTGAAGCGTTCAGCATGGGATAGATGCGGAAGCTGTGCGTCTGGCTCACTTTTCTCCAGCAACCCCCTAGATCTTCTTAGGCATTTAAAGGCCAGACCCCGAGCCATCGGCTCAGCTGCTAAACGTCGCGAACGGTGGGCCTGGCTGCCTTGGTTCTTTGAGACAAATTCCCCTCCACCTGGGGGGCCACTATGGCGAGGACGTTCTCGGTGATGCTGTGGGAACGCCCGGGTGGCCCCCGGAATCTCCCCTCCTCCTGTCGTATGTGTAAAACCTGCCTGGCCTTGCCTGGCTTTGGGTGAGGGAGATGGTGGGATGGGGAGGGGGTGGTTTTCATTTTGTGCCTTCTCCTTTCTATTGTATCTTTTGGTTTTATTTATTTTGTGTGTGTTCATGTTGTAAGCCTCCCTGGGCTGCTTGGAGCAGGAGGGCGGGGAAGGAAATGATTTTATAAATGAATAAATCATTTATTTATAGGGCAGCTGCATGCAGGCCATACCCCACGGTCTAGCCCAGTGGTTCCCAAACTTGGTGCCATGCTCGGCAAAGCCGAAGCCAATTGTGCCACCCCTCCAGCCTATACTGTGTCACCATGCCATCCTTACGCCGCCTGGTGAGCTGCTGCCTACCGGCTAGTCCCAGCATTGCCATGGCGGCAGCAGGACGCGGGAGTTCCTTTACTACTAGTAGTAGCAGCTACTAGTACAACGTGGGCTCTTCACAGAGAAGGAGGGAAATGGAGAACAGGTCTGAAAATAGAGGGACTGCACATGCAGCTCTCTGGGCACTCGCAGGCATTCAACATGGACTGTTAATTGGTACCTCATTAGCGTCGGATGGGCAACCTGAGCCATCCATTCAACGTTTCTCTTTTTTTGTCCCAATTTTTCACCTTCTGTTTTTCCAACTTCCTGTCCTGAGTTTTCTGAGTTCTGGTACCGATTTACTGTTTACCGATCGGTAACTTGGTAGCAGTAGTACCCGGTGTATTTGGGTAGCGATTGGGCACTCAATAGACTAAAAAACGTGAGTGTTGCTTGCGGGTAGCAAATACACTACCCTGTTTCAGTTCTACTTCGTAGGGACTTGCTACCTGGTCTTTTGAGTCACTCTCACAAGACCAGGCAGAGCCCCCTCTGCTCAGAGTAGTAGTACTCTTGTCTTTCTCTCCATGTTCCCCTATCTTCAGACTCGGGGCTTTTTTACTGTCTTGGCGGTCAGCTGGCGTTCAGGCCATTTCCAATGGAGGCCGATTGAGGTAGCTATTAAAGCTCTGCATTTGAGGCAACCGAGTCTCTTAACCCCTGGAAGGCCAGCTTTCCTGGAAATTCAGAGTCATAGACCAGGTTTCCCCACCCCTCTCTTCAGAATGTCTTCAAGCTGCTATCTGTACAGGTGATTGAAAGCTCTGCTCCCCTTAAAGTCTCATTGAGGGTGAATAACCAGGCATATTCCTGAGTGGTGAGCGAGGCGGGTGGTGGGAAGCTTTTCGCTCTTTGTTGCTTGTGTGGCTGGGTGCAATAGAAGACGGTAGATGGCATCAAGGCCGCTCACCTGGCATTTTGGCCACACTTCCTAAATTCGCTTAAAAACGGATTTTTGACTCTTTCTGAGTTTTTATACCCCTGTATAACTGAGGATCGGAGATTGCCGTTGACTTTTGAACTGGGACCGTTCTTTAGCTGAAGAATCTACTGTATGTTCCCATCTGAGGCTGGCGCTGCTGCTGAATGAATGGGTCTTCTCTTCCTTCCTGCTCCCGTCTGCGTCCTCTCAGCCAGGGAGAAATGCTACATTTTGCAGTATCTTGTTGACGTGCCCAGAACTGTAGCTCTCTAACGCATTTGTGCGGTACTATTTATTCCCTTTAATAGAACTGCCTCGCATCAGGATACTTCATGCTTTTTCTCCCCCCTTCTAGTTCCTCGGCCCTTCCTAGAAGGAGCTAGATTGTGCTTGGCTGAGTTTTGACTCTGGTTTTGTTGCCTGTGTTGTTTTTTTAATTTCAACCAAGCAAGCCAATAGACCACTTGAATCTTGCCGTCCTCGGAGGGAGGGAACCCCTGCCCATTATAAGCTAAGATTGCTAGGGCTTGTACTTACTCCATCCATTTGTCTCTGTCAAAGCTACTACAGGTTCTTGGAATTGAGATGGCGGCCTGTAGTGTATTCGGGCCTCAAATACCGGCCTGATCTTGGTCGTTGGCTCTTGGCGGTTCTGTAGTCCTCTCAGACACTTGGGGGCCCATGGTTCTGCTGCATTTGGTGCCTATTTTAAGGTTTTTTGTTGGTGTGTGTGTATGTGTTTTTCCCCCAGCTACTAAGAAATCCATCTCCTGTCTCTTTCCCATGAGACCAACCTCATGAGTTCTAACTCTCGTGGACGGACTATTAATTGCATTGACAGATCGATAGTTTTTCCTGGGGATTTTCTGATGAGGCACCGTTAAACTCCGACCCCGTTGAGCACCTGATGTTGAAAGCCCTTGACTTGCACGCTCGCTGACTGGATACAGGATTCCCCCCCTTTTTTTTTTCTGCAGCGCTGTGTTGTCATTATCTATTTCTTCTCTAACCAGATGTGTCCAGCTCAAGTTACTGGGAGAGAAAACCTGCTTTTAGTTTAGCATCTTCCAAAGGTGGCTGGCTTTGCTCTGCTTATTTCCATATTTGTACTGTTGCAGTTATCACCATTGTCCTCCGCACCAGTGATGAAGCGGAAAGGTCAGAGTGTGCGGCTTTTCCATCTGCGTGGCGTCCCACCGGTTAACAAGAGGTTAAGGGTGCTGCCGGGAATGACTGGCGGTAGCACTTAGCCAATTCCTGTCAACTGAATGTTAATTTAGACCTGCAATTTCTATCTGTGTGTCTAATGCTAAAGTGCTCTGAAGATCACTGTTCTCTGTCAGGATTAAAAACCCCAAGCCTGTAGTGTATCAATAACAGCATTGCCCTCTGTGCTGAGCTATTATCCTTTCAGAATTTAATAACGTGACACCTCTCTTTACTGGGTAGCCTGTCCTTCCCTCTAGGAACAGATCAATAGCCGGCCTTGTATCTGCTCTTTGGATGTGATTGCTGGTGTCAGCTGATGTCTTCTGTTTCTCCAGCTGGCCTGGGGAGGCTTTGCAGGATGTTATGATCGTAGACTTGCCTTTATGTGTGTCGGAGAGAGTGTCCCCTTCTGCGAGGCAAATATGAGGTTTTTGAAGGATTTATTTGGGAAGGAATCTTCCCCGCTACCCCATCATGTTCATGAGGGGAAAAAAAAGAGCGCCTGTCGTGACCTCCCAGGATAACTGTACCCATGTTTGCTGTATTTTCCCCATAGGTGGCAATAAGGAAAACGCAGTAAACAGAGTTCCCTGATGATGATACCCAAGACCACGGTTCCATGCAGAGATTCTTGCGAGGAAATTAAAGCTTATTGCATGATGAATGCTCCAAAGCTAAATAGCACACGGATTTAACACCGATCAGGAAGGGTTAGGCCCCTTTTAAGGGGCAAGCAAAGGGGGCTTTCTTTTTTAAAATGGGGCCAGTTGGCGGAAGGTTGTGCTTGGAATTATTTATTTATATATTGAATTTTTATGCCATCCTTCCCACAAGGCTCAGAGTGGCTCACAATGGGTTGGTGGGAGGGGAGGGTCGAAATCATGGATTTATCCCATTAATTCATCTCTTATCCCTGGGTGCAACATGCCCTCCTCTCTGTTCCCTTCCTGTGGGCTCTCAGTATTTTGAGAATAGGGACCGGATCTATGGGCCAGATTAATGAATTGAAAGGGGTCGTTCTAAAAACAAAACAGCTGTGGGCCAGACTTGAGCTTTCGTAGCCCTTGCCTAGTTCCCTCCCAAGTCATTGCCTTCTTATTATATATACTTACTTGTCCTCCATGTGCTCAGTCTACAAAGATGATAAAGGGTCTGGAAAGCCAGTCTTCTGAGGAAAGGCTGACGAAACTGGGTATGTTTAGTCTAGCGAAGAGAAGATTAAGGGGAGGCCTAATAGCCATTTCCAAATGTCTAAAGGGGCTGCCACCAAGAAGATGGCAAGGAACTGTTCTGCGTGACGACAGCAGGCAGGACTAGAAGTAATGGGCTCAAATTACAGAAAGGTAGATTTGGTTAAATATCGAGGGAGGGAGGGAAATGTTCAAATATAGCTGTGTGGCAATTGAACACGTTTCCTAGAGGCTTTCTGCCACTGGAGTCTTTTTTGTTGTGTGGTGGTGTGTGGGTTTTTTTTCCTTTTTTTTTTTAAAAAAAAAAGACTGGACAGGCATCTGTTGGGGATGTTGTAACCTGTAGTCATCCTGCATCCAAGTAGGGGGGTGGACTAGTTGACCTTTGAGGTACCTTCCAACTCGGACACTCTGTGAGTCTAGAGTTCTGATTTGTTACCTGCCTGCGAGAGGGTCCCGTGCGCCCTGAAGGCTTGCGTACTCTCCCCAGCATCAGCGGCCCAATGAAAGAGATAATCTGAACCGCTTTTAAAAAGCGGGTGGTCCTTCTCTTTAGGGTGTGATGCTAGCACAGTAGAAGTCTCTTTACCGGGATGCTTCATCAGAAAACATTCTGAGCAAAATGCTATTCCGGTTAAAGGAGAGATGACTTGAGTTACCAATAAATACAGCATAGGGAAAATGGTGTCCTCTCCCTAGCTATCCTGATGATCGGTGTCCTGATTTTAAGTGGAGTTGATTGTCTTGGCAGTGACACAGTCCCAGCTTTTTCTGTACTCCGTATCCTGGACTTACAGAATGTGGAAGTGTAGCTGTCTGTGAACCCATTTAAATGTACAAACAAGCACTGTTTAAAGAGGTGCCAAGTGCCTTGAGTGTCCCATTAGATCTCTTCTTAATCCTCCCAACATCCTCATGAGGTAAGTCGGTCAGCATTATTATTATTTTATTTTATTCCCATTTTACAGATAGGAAACTGAGGCGCCGAGACAGTAATTTGTCCATGGCTGAACCGGGTTTTGAATCCAGGTCTCCCAGCTCCAAATCCTAGGCTTTATCCCTTGAATAACTCTCAGCTGCAAGATTCTGGCAAAGCTTGCACTTGGTTTTATTTATTATTTTGCTAATGCCTCCTCCTCGCAACGCTGGGCTAATCTTCCTCTCTGGACGACAAGTTCCTGAACTTGCATGGGTAGCAAAAGTATGGGGAAGTGATTGAATTCCTTGCAGCTGTCTCCATCTCTGCAAACCTATAGAGTGTGTGTGTTCCCCATTGTTCTCTTGCTTTGTATCCAACTAAATAATAAGTGGAACAGAACAGGCGGATCTACTGGGCCCAAATTCTGCCCAGCTGTTCACTCAGCGACCTCCTTCTCATCCAATTCTGAGGCTGTTGTTGCTTCTCCTGCGAGTCCTGACGGTTAATGATGAGTTGAAGAGCAGAGACAGACCTTTCTGTAGATGCAGTTAGCCCGAGAGATTCCAGTCCCACAGAGGACTCTGGTGCCCCTAGTTTCTTCTCGTATTCAGTACTGTGATAAATCATTCATGGACCTCGACAAAGGCAATTCTCTTTGCTCTCGGTACATAAACAATCCTGGATTTGGAAGGTGGCCTGTGTTTATTGCCCTCGGAGGGTGTGTGAGGCAAAGCTGTGAGAGGCGCCATATTTCGGTGTAAAGGTGAGCTTTCGTTTCTCTCGTGGCTGTTCCAGAGCCACAAAAAGGGAGGATAGCAACGTCCTGAGCTTCCCTGCTTTGATGGATCATTGCAGTGATTATGATTCTTCAGCTTCCTCCTAGCGATTTTTGTCGAGGGATTTGCATTGTGCCATAAATTATTTGAGTCTCTTGCACCCCACTGTGAGGTACGATTAATCCCCATTACCCAGAGATGGAAATGGAGCTTCAAGGATGTTGCGCATTGTCCTTCATTGTACATTGGTGATGGGTGGAGCTGGGATTAGAACCTGGTGGAACCAGTGTGAATTTTTTGTTGGTGAATCTCCTGGGTTTTGTCACAAACCTGAAACTTGAGGTGAGTTTGCTAAGGCCAGGGGAGTGTGGGAGTAGGGTGTGGTTTTGGGTAGAAATGCTACCAGACTTGGAGGAACTGGGTGGCTTTTACTACAGAACTGGACAAGGTGTGGTGGTCTTGGGCATTGAGACAGATTTGTCTGAATATGAGACATGGAGCAAAAGTGGTGGCAAGGCAGGGTGGAGACAAGGAACGCCCCAGAAACAAAAAATGGCTTCCCACGACTCTCTGCGAACCCAGCCCATGCTGCACTGGGACGATTTCCATCTACGCTCTAACTTAGCGGGGGGACAGGAGCGCTCTAGAGCTAGCTGACAGAATGGTGACCTGCAGGGTGCTGGCAGAATTATCTTCACAGGGCAAGGACCCCCTTTGCACTGTCCCTTTCCGACCTGACCATGCTGTATTTCCGAGTGTCATGACATCCCGACTAGGGCTGAAACGAGCCGCTAAATTGCCACTCGCAAGACATTTTGCCATATCGGGAACCAGGATCGATTTTCCTGACCGTTTCCTGAAACTGCTTTCTTGATTCTCTCCATACCGTGAGATACTTTCCGCTAACGGTTTACTGTGTACCATTCATTTACTGCTTTCCATGTTGCTACTTCTGGGTTTGTTGTTTCCGCATTTCTGAGCCTCCACTCCAGTGCATCCAGTCAGAATTGTTGTTCTGTGCTGCCTTTGCTTTGACCAGTCTGCAACTGGATTGCAGATTAGTAAAGGATTCTGCATACCAGCCAGTGAGTGACAAGGAAAGGAAGTACAAGAGAAAAACGGAGTGCAAGAAATGCAGAATCGTGTTGGCATTACCTCTCGGGATTTGGAATGGATGGCAAAGCAGCAAATGGGATCCTGGTAAGCGTCAAGTCGGTAAACTGAGAAACGAAACGTCGGTTGAAACATTACTGAGTACCAAGAAGTTCTCGATTTCGACTGAGACGGGATTGGGAACTTTGACGAAATCTCTTATTTTGGTGAAACCTCATTTCAACCTTAATCACGACATTCTGAAGGAAGTATGTTCATGTCAGAAAGTGGTGGGCAAAGGGGGGGGGGGTCTCCTCCCCGCCCCCTTTTCTGACATGACCACGCCCCCTTTCTGAGCATCATGATGTCACAATGTTCAGACGGGGTGGAGCCAGGTGGGAATCTTGGGTTGTACCCTCCTTCTGCTGCCCATAGTGATATGGGCTTATTACCTTGTTACATGTATTTTTCAGGCAAGTTTGTGTCCTGGCTTGAAATCCAAGCTCTGATCACGGCTTTCTGTTGTGATTTTTCTGGGCTGCCAAATCCAGGAAGCGCAGGCTGAATGTTTGACTGGGGAAGCACCCTCCCTCTTGCTGTTTTCATACAGAACCCCCCCCCCCCCCCCCCAACTGTCGTTTTGTAGCTCGGCTAAACTCCGATTTAGATTCCTCGTTGTGACGCTCGCCTAGCGAAGCACGTGCGAGAGAGAGAGGGGAAAGGGAAAACGCTGGCTTGGGAAACATGTCAGAGTCATGCTTGCGGTGAAATCCAGGCCCCAAGCATGCAGCCTGCAAGGGAGTGTGCCCTCTGGCTGAGACCGGCCAGATCCTAGCCATGTGTGCTCTGGAGCTGTAGGGAAGTGACTTGGGGTTTCCTTCTCTTGCGCAAGGATGCGAGACACGTTTTCTTTCTCCGGCTCAAGCAAACTTGAAGGCAAAGGCCGCTGACCTAGTGTGGGATTTCATCTGCCTGCAAGTGTGCGTGTGTGGGCCGGGACAGCGTCAAGTGCCCTACTTCCCTGGCTGGCCACTGTACATGCTTTAGAGGGCAACATCCATTTACCAGGGAGGAGGGTGTTCTGCGTGTGCCCCTTCTCTGGAGGAGTAATTGTAGGAGCCAGCCTGTTGTCTGCCCCCATCAAATTCCTACCACCAAATGTGTCTCGGGCTCTGGTAATTCAAGCTCCTGCCAAAGGCATACCACACCTGCCTTCCCTTCTGCTCTAGAGCTCTGGGAAAGTCCCTTCCCCTGCCAGGGGCTTTTGGCGTTCTTCTCCCAAGAATGGTAGGAGCAGGCTTTCTGTATGAAACACACTTCAGTGACGCATGTCCCAGGGTGCTGGGTGCCCCCCCAAAGCGCCTGGCCAGCCTCTTCCCGCTCCCTGCAAAGAGTGCAGAGGTGCTTCTCTCTGGCCCATTCCCAGAGCCGTGCTGCTCTCCTTGGCAAGAGTTGGCCAAGCACGCAGCGAGAAAATACGCAGCCCAATGTTCATTTCAAACTCGGCTGGGAAGTTGGAATCCAATGTCTTCCGGGATGGGACGTAGACCTTTCTTAAGATCAGAGTTTCTAAGCAGCCTTGAATGGGGGAAAATTGATGCCCTTGCATCAGTATTTAAAAAGAAGTTCCTTGGTGACATGCTGTAGTTGAATCCCATTTTGCTGCAAGAGGATGGCATTAGATGATTTCCGGAGGACCCCTCCAGACCTATCATTTTAGGGACACTTTGGGTGTTGTCCAGTCCAGATGTGTCTTGGTGCAGGATAAATGAGGGAGCTGAGGCAGTGCCATTGCAGACCTTTCCTCACTTGATATCCCTGCTACTTTTGACTGCCCTGGGGAAATAAAGATTTATTTTTGGGAGGTGATTGAGCAGACCCAAATCGCTCCTTGAAGACTTCAAAGAGAGCGGGTGGGGGAGGAGGAAGAGAGAGAGCGAAACACCTAAAGCTGTCGCTTTCTGAGAGGAGCAATAAAATATTCTGATAGTTTCTAAATGGAATTGCCTGAACGCTCGCTGTGCCTCGGAGCAATTCGCTGATCTTCCTGGTTGGGGTAATGCAGTGCGGAAGATACAGAATTCCCTGGAGGGCAGCCGCTTGGGAACGTTACTGCTCACTCAACCTGAAAAGCTCGATTACAGAAAAATTTAGACCAGGCCTTGTATTCTCTTATTAGGAACAATAGGAGGCTTTGGAGGAGCATTCGTCATGGAGTGGGTGGGAAAGAAAAGAGAGCTGCACCCTGGGTTGATTTATACTGGAAGTGGCCGGGCTTATGGTTGGGGTGGGGACACGTGTTCATGGCATTCTTTCCCTTTTGCTTCCAATGGGGAAAAATACAGTGAACGCAGGTCCCTGCTTCTGCTGTATTTGATCCAGGTGTTGACCTCAGGTGACCTAGCTTGACTTACTCCACTGTTTCCAGCGCTCTGTGCCAGGATCCCTTCCAATAGCTTCCGGCTCTAGGGCACCTCAACAACTGATCTCGGAGTGGAGAGGAACACTCCCCGTTTGAGAGAGCCTTCCCTGCCAACTGTAGGAGCCCTTCTAGCTCATCTCCCTCCCGGAGATGTTCCCTGAGGCGCCAGTCCTGCTCTCTTCCCCAGTCTCTGGGTGCTTGCACACGTTGAAATATTTCATGTTCGTTTCTGACGGGAGATTTAGTAATGTTTGAATGCACTTTTTCTCATTTGTCAGGGAAATTCCTGTGATTTTTTTTCATCACAGATGTCAGGGTAGTGAAATCCTTCTCTGACAGCCGCGCGCGTTCTGTATTACACAAGATTGGAATGTGGGTATGCGGCGAATTTAACTTGCACGAGAATTACAACACGTACATGGATCTGTTAGTTTGAGTAACTGATCCCTTAAGGTAACGTGACTTTGAGCTGGCAAAAAACCCTAGAAAGAAATAATGTGGGCATGTGGCCCAGCAGGAATCTTAAGTTATTGCTGTCTTTGTGTGTGCGATACAATCTCACGCAAACATTGGCACTTGTGCAAGCAGCCTCCCGCTCCCCACACTGATCTACAAACCACCTACAACAGTAGTCATGTTGAAGCCCACCTGTCCACCCCCTTGTCTGATTTTGCTGCTTTGGCTCCTACCAAACGCAAGGAATCTTCTTGGAATCTGTTTCAATTACAGAATCCTTGGAGCCTCGCTAAAAGGCTGAAATTGGAATCCTGAAGCGCTGCAAATACGTAGCCACAAGGCTGATGGGACTGGGGGTGGGGAATATTTTTTATTTATTTATTTATTTATTTATTAAAAGACTTCATATTCTGCCCCTCCTGCCACAGGCAGCTCAGGGCGACTTACAACATAAAACAGTTGTAAAACCATAAAATTATAAAAACATACCACTCCTCCCCCACCCTCTCCCCAGCCAAACGCCGGACGAACAGCCAAGTCTTACAGCTTTTTCTAAAGCAGGGAAGGTCCGGGGCCAGACACATCCCCACTGGAAGGGAGTTCCACAGCCTCAGCGCGGCCACCGAGAACCCTCTTCCCTGCGTGGGCCCCCTGGAAAACTCGGGGGGCCACAAGAAGGGCATCCCCGATGACGGCAGGGGCCAGTCCAGCACCATGGGGGTGAGGCGGTCCCGCAGATAGACAGGGCCCAGACCGTTTAGGTTAAACCCAACACCTTGACTCGGGCTGGGAAGACTATCGGCAGCCAATGCAGCGAGAACGGAGTTGTGTCTATGTGCGGAAAACTGAACCCTGAATTTCTCTGAACCGAGAAGACCCTTTTCCTCAACTTTATTTTTTGCCCCTCACAATGAAACTTACAGGGTGAGTTCTGTTAAATAGGTTGGATGCTAAATATTGTGCGTGCTTCTTGTTCCAAGCTCCCTCTTTGAGAGGAGGAAGAGGGCAGAGTTGAGCACTGCCATTAACATCCCCAGTGGGCTAGCTGCTGTACTTAGTCGCTCTCCTAGGGACCTTGGCGTCTAAAGAGAGAGGTGGGGAACCTCTTCCTTCCCAGGAGCCACTTGAAAATGAGCACAAGCTCCGAGGGCTGCACAGAGTTTGGGCTTGGGGATTTGCTTGGGCAAAGGAGAGTCCAGTTCATGGATTGGTGTCATGGCGTTATCTCCTATCCTTGGGTGCATTTCTGTTCCCTTCCCCCAAACTCAGTCTTCAGTGCTTGGCGGGCAGGGCATGGATCCTGGGGCCGATCTAGGAACTGAAAAGGCGCCAAACAAAAAGTACCTGCAGGCCTTATTTGACCCCTGGGCCTGAGGCTGAAGATCTTCTGTGTGAATAGAAGATAAGCTGTGAATACAGTGCAAGGGAGTTTGGGTAGTGTCAAGGGGACCCGATCCCCTGATGTGTAAATTTTAGGGAGATCCCATGTCCCCATAAGTTGTTGTCAAGAATGATCCTCTGATCTCAATCCAGTATCTGAACCAAAACCTGCCCAAACTGGCCTTTGGTCTTCAGAGCGTGGGAGAATCCCGTTTCGAGTGCTGCAGGCTCCGTCGTTGGTTGGAGTCCAGGGGAGCTGTGCCAGTGATTTCATTTGGGTGCTGGGTCACGCTGATAGCGGGAAGCCCTGTTGGAGGCGACTTTGCAGATGGGGTGGAGGAACAGCAAATGCTGCCAGCGAAGGGTTGCTTTGGAGATGTCCTAGCCGGAAAGTCATCATCCCGGAGCATGGCCTCTGGGCTTGGCAGGACAATCTGCCAAGTCTGGCTCGGGCGGGAGTGCAGCTGTTGACTCGGCTGCCTGGAGGAGGAGAAGAGGAAGGAAAAGTTCAGTTTGAAAAATGTCGGCAGCAGCAGCAGGGGTGTTAAGGCTGAGCGCAGCTATTGATTACATGTCTATCTCGATTTCTTTTGTGCTGCTGTTTAAAGGCAAAGCACAGGGACAAAGAGACTGTACGCAGAGGCCTGAAGGGGCAGCCGTGGAATGATGTCAGGGTAGCTACTTGCAATAAGAAGCAAGAGAGGCCACTCTGTTCACGTGAACTTGGATTTGTAGAAGAGAGAGCTGGGTGCTGAACACCAACCCCATGCCTCTGAGCGGAGAGTTTGGCTTTTGATGTGGTTTCTGGAGGAATCACCGTGAGATTTGACTTTTATGACTAGCTTGCTTGCTTACAGGCTCCCAGTCTTTGTACACCAGCCCAGACAAATTTACAATCCTCACTGCAGACACAAAGGGAAAGGAAAACAGTCGGACTCCCAAGGAAAATCACTTCCTCTCCCCCTCTGTCACGGAGGAACATAGGGTCACACGTGTGATACTGGCCTACATGTAGACTACAAGCCTAGTAAATATGTAAAGCAAAACATGCAACATGTATGTAATGTTACAATTGAGAACTGTAAAACCCAAATCAAGACTGTGACACTTGACCAAGCTCCAGGAAATGGAAAGACAGTTTGTGGATTTGCCCAGACAGAGACATTTAAAATGCTAATGCAGGCAGCCATTGCCTACGTGCAAGAGACAGAGAGAGCTGATAAAGAGAACAAAAGGAATTCTAGAAGCCTTGAGAAGATACGAGGGGTTTCCTCCTAGGGATATAAGGAGTTGTACCCCAGAGGGGACAGTGACTATCAGGAACTCACTCACCATCTTGCAGCCAGGAGGGCTGAGCCGAACCATGAACTGAGACACAGGGCTTTGCTTTCTAGCAACTCTAAGACTGAAGACCCAGTCGCTTACATCAAGGACTGAGAAGAACTTATGGACCTTTGTAGGGTAAGATCCTTATTTAGGAACTCAACCAGTATAGGTTAGGAATGCGTTATATTTACCTTTGATTTCTAGTAACCACTCTGTATCAACAATCTTGCTTATGTAATCAATAAACTGACTTCTTATCTTTATGAAGAAGTGTCTGTGTCTAACATTGGAACACAAGTGAGCAACAAGAGTTCTCAAGCTCTTGCGAACCCAGAGATTAAAGAGTCTGTAAACGGGAAGGATTGGGCCCTTGAGTGACAAGGGGTTGTCCCTGCGACAGGCTTGAATCGACCAGAGAGAAAAACTGATTCAAGTGGGCTGTACGCGAGGGAAACTGAGTCACTCAAACCCGGTAAAGTGGGGGTGCGGACCTCCAACCCGTGACACTCCCCCCCCCCCCAACCCCCCGGCAGAGGACTGGCTGTTTGGATCAGCTCTGAGGGAGGTTCCTCAAAGCACGGGCCTCAGTGTAACTTAAAAATACTAATGACAATTTCACCATCCCCTCTGCAGCAGGAGGGGATAAGCAGCTGGGGAGAAACCAAATTAGCGGGTGAAGAGCTGATATTTTTCAGATGTCTTTTACCATGCCAAGTGGGGATCCTGCAGCTATTACCTTCCTTAGTTCCTGCCTCAACACAAGCTTAGCTGTGGCAGATCTTGTGCATGCGCTTAGCACACAGAAGTCATGTGACTTATCGGAGGTCGTGGAGCAGGTCAGTGGAGGAGGTGGGAACAAAACGGGGTCCTTCAAGCCCCGAGCCAGCAGAGAACTTTTCTCACTTGCATGTATCTATAAAGCCAACATGAATGACACCCACCTTCACAAGAGGGGTCAGAAAGGGAGTGGGCCTTTAGAATTTCCCCTGCCCACAACACAAGGACAGGGTTACATCAGAAAGGCAGTGTGGCCATCCTTTTTTCCCGTCCCTCTCGGACGTGGCCCCACCCCTTATGGAACGCTATGATGTCAACACTAAGGGGCGGGCTTACACGAGAAAGGGCCGTGGCATCCCATTTGCCCCTCCTGGAGGGAGGTGACAACCCTAACCTTGATTTCATCTAAAAATGCACTTGGTGCCAACTGGCTTTCTCATTGAGAGCCTGCATAAAACGTTGGGGAAAGTGTGTATGCCCTGCCTGTGAGAGGCAGCAAAAAATGCTATTTCTTTTGTTGGATGCCATTCTCCATGGGCAACTGGGTTACATATGACTGAACCGCACGGGGATCAGATGAGCATTGGGAATGAATCAATAGCTTGTGTTGTAGTGAATGTAGAGGGAAGGTCTTTGAGAGTGGTGGCAACCAGGCTGGACTTCATTTGGTATTTTCAGACAAATAGAGGGCTGTGTGTGTCTGTGGCCGCTGGCACCCACAAATCAAATCAAATATTTATTTCGGCGTAACCATTGGTCTTTGCCTTAGGCACCCACATATGTGGAGGGTGTGAGGAGCGAATCAAACGGGCAGCTCCCAATGTGGCTACCGCGGTCATGGAAACCGCCACCGCACATTTGGCCTTCCTCGCGTGGTGCACGCCGGATTTCCCGGCATGGTTCTGAGAGTGGGTGTTCTGTGGCTTGTGGGAACGCACGTCCAGCTGTGCCACCTTCAGATAGGTGGTCAGAGCCACGGCCGTGCGGGCTAGCATCTCATCTGGAAACGCCCATTCTAAGTAATGGGGAGAAGTCGGACGAGATGGCAGTAGCGAGTACCAGAGTTGTCGGGACACGGGACTTGAGCCCGTGGACCCTCCCTGGGGCGTACTGGCGATTATTCCTGGGGGTGGGGGTGAGAAGGACCACAGATGGCAAACACCTAGTTAGGTGGAATCTCCCAAATAATGGGGTGGGGAGGAGAGGAAGCAAGGGATGTGTGTGGTGGTGGTAGTGAGGGGGGCATGGATCAAAAAAGTTTGAGAACCACAGCTCTAGGCTGTTTGCTGTAGGCATGTCCTCACTGGCTTCTGTTGGTTCCTGCCCCTTTTATAAGGCTTCTGTTGGTTCCTGCTCCCTTTATAAGGCTGTCTAACTGCCATAGGAAGCTGGATGGAGTAACATGCCTAGTTCCTGTGTCCTGCCCCTTCCAGCCCTCGTTCCGGCTTGCCCTGTCAGACTGTTCCTCCGTTTGCCAGCGAAAAATGCATTCCAGCCTTTGCATCCCATCCCTTTCATGCTGTATTCTTGCCCTGTATCAGACTGACCTTCCTGGCTTGACCTTCTGGCATGTCCCTTGGCCATTGCTTACATCAGGGGCAGCCAAGAGGTAGCTTGTGATTCCCTAGTGGAACAAGAGCTAGTCTTGATCCAAACAAACCCTTAAGTTCTGGCTTTGGTGGTTCTGATTCGGCCTGATCTCCTGCAGCTTGACCTTTTGGCCTGCCTACTGACTAGGTGCTCTGGATTACCCATTCTGATTGGTTACCATGTTGCCGAGTAATAACTGATTCGCAATCAGTAAGGACAAATGCAGCTGAAGGTTTAAAAAACAGAACTTTACTTAAGCTTTCTTAGGCACAGATCCTTAGTTACATCTAACTAGTAAGAAGACAAAATGGAGACTGAGACAAAGAGAGAGAAGGGAAGAAGGAGTGGTTACACAAAGGAATTCAACTGTAAAACCCCATCTCCCTTCCATGTACACATAAACGTAGCAGAATCTGGTGGCTCTATAGTCAATTACTATTCCTAATACAGTAGGCATTAACTTGTGAATGTTGCATACACCAACACCCCTTCTCAACAGACAGAAGTTAACCTACTATACCCATTTTACTCAGTAGCTTTCGGTGGCGCTCTCCTGCTAAAGGTTTTGTGAGGGCATCTGCTACCATATCTTCTGTAGGACAATATTGCATGTCTATAAGTCCTTGTTCTTGTGAGTCTCTCAGGAAATGATATTTCACGTCTATATGTTTGGTCCTCGGGTTTACTCTTCCAGTTTGGGCGAGTACAATATAGCCTTGGTTGTCTTCCAAAATATGTATAGGGCTGTTCAGTTCTTTCCTCAAGTCTGTCAGTAGTTGTCGTAGCCAAATTACCTCTTGACTAGCATGCGCCCTGCAACATACTCGCTTCTGTTGAGGAGAGTGCTACTGTGGTCTGTTTCTTGGTAGACCAGCTGATGGGTCCCCCTCCTAGCAGAAATAGCCAACCGCGGGTGGATTTTCTGTCAGAGCTGTCCCCGGCCCAATCGGCATCTACGTATCCTGTCCGCTTACATCCAGAAGTTGCAGGTAGCTGCAGTTTAAGGTGTGCGGTTCCCTTCACGGAGCATATAACCCTCTTTACCTGTGCAGTTACTGAGGACAGACTGAAGGAAGCACATCTCCAAGAGGGCAAGACTGTCAGGGCTAGGAATCCCAAATCAGGCCCCGCCAGGGGGCCCTCGGGCGACTACTTGATTCCCAGGTCTCTGGAAGGAGGACAGCCTCGCCATTGGGTTTCCTACACCCAGGTGGGACCAATCCATATATACTGTGGACTATTTATGTTTATTTGAAGGGGCCACCTTTGTTGGGAGAAGCCCTTAAAGCTTTCTCTTTCGTAGCTGGGTCTGCCCCGAAGTGCAGAAGTCGAGAAGAAGCAAGAATCCAACAATTTCCAATGATGTCAACTAGAAAGTTACCTGCCTCCGGGCAATAAAGATCTCAAGGTTTGTGGCATGTGAGAAGGGGCAAACTGACTCGTAGAGAACATGTAACCTCCCCGGCCTGGTGCCTCCCACCCGAGATCAGAAGGTTCTGTAGACGGGGCTGTCACCATTGTGGCAGAGAATTAGCAGAGACAACAGAGGACTCACCTCTAGGCTTCGCTGCCGCTGCTTCCACTGGGCCCGATCCTGTGCCAGCCGCTTCGGCCACTCCAGTTGCTCCCCGATGGCTCCCCCGCTTGACACCTGTGGGAAAAAGATCACCAATGTAAGGACTGGGGGAGAGGGGAACCCCAATCCCCCCCCAAACCGGAAGTGCCTCAGAGGCACTAAAGGGAGCTGCCTGGGGTTTAGCCGCAGGCCGAAGGGCCGTGGGGGATATTATGTTGATTAGTTTTGTTGGGATATTGTGGGTCAGTAGATCTGTGAGAGGGAGATGGTATGAGTTATTAGATTTGTGGGATATTTATCCTTGCCTCCTTTTGTTGATATTATAGTAGGGTGTTCTGGGATTAGTTGTGTTTGGTAGATAAGAGGGAGGGGAATGTGTAATATTATTGATGAGCTAAAGGTTGAAGTTTCCTCTCTCTCTCTAGTGAGAGTAGAGAGGGAAAGATCCCCTGTGGCAGTAGGGGAATAGAAAGGATATTGAGGGACCCGGTGAGAGCGGGATATAGCGAGTTGATAGTTAGGATGGGGGGTTATGGGTTTTTGTGATCCCCTGTGTGGGATTATTGTTTTTCTACTTTGTGATGATAGGTGATACTGTGTATTGATATGTATTGTATGGGTTGTGTGTTTTGATGATAATTGCATATGGTTTTTTGATAATTGTATATTGTATACTGTTTTTGTAAATTGTATATTGATATGGATGTTGTTAGCCGCCTTGAGTCTGCCCGAAAACGACGGAGAAAGAGCGGGGTATAAATTAAAAGGCTAAGTCTAAGTCTATTCCAGTCTTTCTGACTTGGTGCTGATACTTTCCTACATAGGATTCCTATTGCTGCTGCAATGTCTGGTCTAGTGATGATGGTGATGTACAATAGTTTCCCAATTGCGCTTCTGTATTGCCCGTTGTCTGGCAGTTGCATGCTTTGTTCTTCAGTCTCCTTCAGGTAGTTAGTTTCCATGAGAGTGCTTACTGCCTTGGCATTTTTCATTCCCAAGTTTTCTAGCAATTCTTCTATTTTATGCCTTTGGTTGAGGAGATAACTTCCATTATCATCTCTTTCTACTTGTATACCCAGGTAATGGGTTATGTTTCCTAGGTCTTTTGTCTCAAAGTTTTGATTCAGGGTTTTCATTATTCCGCGGTCATCCCCCCCTTCTTGCTCATAGCATATCAATGTCATCAACGTAAATCAATATGAAAAACCATCTGTCATCCTGTTTCTTTGAATATAAGCAAGGATCTGCTTTACTTCTGATGAATTTTTCCTTTGTGAGTACTGTGTTTATTTTTGTATTCCATGCTCTGGCCGCTTGTTTGAGTCCATATATGCTCTTTTTCAACTTGTATACAAGGTCTGGTCTTTCGGTGTCTTTGAATCCTGGTGGCTGTTCCATGTAGATGTCTTCTTTTAGTTCTCCATGTAGGAATGCTGTCTTCACATCTAGATGTTTAACCTGCATTCCTTTCTCTGCTGCTATGCTCAGTAGTGTCCTGATTGTGGTATACTTGACTACTGGGGCAAACGTTTCATCATAATCTTCGCCATATTTCTCTGAGTATCCTTTAGCGACTAGTCGGGCCTTGTATCGTTCTGCCTTGCCTTCAGCATTGTATTTGATTTTAAATGTCCACTTTCATCCTATGGTCTTTCTGCCCATTGGTAGTGTACACAGTATCCAGGTTTGATTTTCATGCATGGACTTTATTTCTTCTGTTGCTGCCTTTACCCATTTGTTGTGTTCCCCTTCTGACATTTGTAAGACATCTTCCCATGTTGATGGCTCAGACAGTCTGTCGGTACTTGCTTTGTAGGACAGGCGGTTGGGTGGTTTGCCTTTATTTTCCCTGGTAGATCTTCTGATTTCAACATCTGCAGGTGATTGGGTTTGTTCCTGCATCTCAGTTGAGCTTGTGCTGATTTCAACTGTTTGTTCCTTGGTTGCACTCAAGCGATACAGGTGTCCATCTGCATAGGCTCTGGCTAGGACCCTTGTCCCCTTTTGGATTGTGCATTCATTACCCCGGAACTTGACGGTGAGCCCTTTCTCTGTTAGGCGTTTAACGGATAGGAGTCCTCCCTCTAAGCCAGGTACATACAGCACATCCTTTACCGGTATTGCTAGTGTGCCTCCGTGTGGCTTGTTGCAACTTAGAATTCCTTCGCCAATACCTTCTGCAGTGATGCTGCTTCCATCAGCGAGGTATATCTCTTCTTTGTTGCTTGGGTCCAGTACCGTGAAAAAGCTCTTGTCGCTGGTCATGTGACTTGTGGCTCCAGAGTCGACACACCAGTCCTGTGATGAGTTGGTCTGTGTTGCTCTAAAACATCCTCTCCACTGTTCTGTGGTTGTGTCACTGGTTGTAGCCTTGGCCCTTTGCTTAGACACTTGTGGAGATCGCTTTTGTTGTTCTGCCTTCCATATGGAGCAGTCTTTCTTTAGGTGTCCTTCTTTCTTGCACCGAAAACATGCCCTTGTTTCCTTCTTGTGCAATCTGTTGTCTGCAATTCTCAGGGCAGTTTCCTTATCCTGTTCCTGATTGTCTTGCATGATTTCTTTCCTGCGCTGGAATTCATCCATGAGTCTCCCTTTTACAAATTCCAGTGTTAGTTCTGCCTCAGGCCTTGTCTCTAGGGCGTTTATGAGGGCGCTGTATGATTCAGGCAGGCTGCAGAGAAGTAAGGCCGCCACGTGGTTGTCTTTTATCTCTTCACCGATGCCTCGCAGTTGTGCTACCACTTCCAGCATTGAATTTATGTGATCCTGCATCTCCTTCCCTTTACCAAGTCTCATCTGGTACAGTTTCCTTAGGAGAAACAGCTTACTGTTCAAGCTGGTCCTTTCATGCAGCTTCTGCAGTGCATTCCACATGCCCTTTGCTGTGGCCTCCTCCCTTATGTGGATTAACTGGTCATCTTCTACTAGCAGGCTTATGGTTGCCTTTGCCTGTCTGTTCTTCCTGTCCCACACCTCAGGGTTTGCTGCAGGTCTGTCTGTGGTGATCACCTCCCACTGGTCATCTTTGGATAGGAGCATTTCTATTTTGAATTTCCACAACTGGTAGTTTGTGGTGTTCAGCTTGCAGACTGAAAGCTTTAATTCAGAGCTGCTGGCCGTGCTTGCTTCCCTCCCCTCAGATTGGGATTCTGGTTCTTCTACTCACTGTTAGTAGCCTCCTCTGGGAGTTTCCTTTGGGCCTCTTTTCCTTTCAGCTCACTTCCAGTCTTTGGAGTTGTTCTGGGCTGTTCTGAAGAGGTCTGGGCCCATAACCTGTTGCAGAGTAATAACTGATTCACAATCAGTAAGGACAAATGCAGCTGAAGGTTTAAAAAACAGAACTTTACTTAAACTTTCTCAGGCACAGATCCTTAGTGGCATCTAGCTAGTAAGAAGACAAAATGGAGACTGAGACAGAGAGAAGGGAAGAAGGAGTGGTTAACACAAAGGAATTCAACTGTAAAACCCCATCTCCCTCCCATGTATGCATAAACGTAGCAGAATCTGGTGACTCTATAGTCAATTACTATTCCTAATTCAGCAGGCATTAACTTGTGGATGTTGCATATACCAACATACCGGTGCCTTGTTTTTGCTGGACCCTGCCTGGGCATCTCATTCTGGCCTGATCCCGCTGGCACTTATAGAAAGCAGGCTGTGACACAGAGCATGGATGAGTGATTGCTGGAGAGAGACTGAACTGCGCGGTGCCCCTATGTGACACGCATTGCCTTGCAAAGACTGCTGAACTTGATATGTGCAATTGGGAGTAGATTACAGAGCTTTGGATGCTCCCCTAGAATGGCCAGCTGCTGCAACTGGTGCTGGAAATCCCCAGATGAGGTGAACCAGGCCTGTGTATCAAAGTACTAATTGGAGGTGCAAAAAGCCAACATGCTGATACCAAACTAGAGTATTTATTTATTTCAAACATTTCTATCCTGCCTTTCCTGCCTAAGCAGCTTGAGGCGGCTTACGTAAAATATATAAAATACATAAAAGGGAGGTGCAAAAAAATAAAATAAAAAGCCCACCCCCTTCGCCCCCCAAAGACTTGACGGAACAAGCAAAGCAAAAATGAACCAAGCCAGAATGTGCTGAGCCGTGCTTCCGCTGTCTCCCGTTGCCTTTCTTCCTTGGACACGCCTGGGATTTAGTGCTGACATCCTGGATCTTGACGAACAAGCTGTTTTTTCTTTTTTTTTTGGTATGTATCTCTTGGCATCCATGCATTTTAAAACCCAAACCCTTTGCAATATCTCCCATCTCTGCAGATGTTTAATGGACTGCTAAGACATGAAGGTCTCATCTTCCCTGGGAAATTGGGAATGGTCTTCGGAGTCGGGAGACAGGGAAGGAATTCTGGTGAGGGTGGGGATTGCGAAGCTCTTGCCTTGTGGGCTAATGCATTCGTACTGATCCGATGTCAAGATTGGGCACACGGGACTATGATCATGTCGTAAACAAGACCTACTTTCCTTTTGGAAGCTTCTCTGCTTAGCCTGCTTTTCCTTCGCAGCACCAACCCTCCTGCTGACCTCGGAGATCTTGCTTTTGTGCCACATGTTTAAAACATGGCCAGGGACTGGGAAGTGTCCTAACACGGAGAAGAGGAGGTTGTCCCAAGACAGGGGACTTTAAGAACTAACCTCAAATAGTGAATCGTTCACTGTTGTAGGGTGCAGCCAGACAAGCCTGGCGGCCACTGATCCCTGTGTGCCCTGGAGTGGGCAATTTCAGCCGCCACGCTGCAGGGCCAGCGAGGAGAGCAGTACAGACGGTCCGCTCCTCCCTGTGGGGAAACCGGATGGGTGGGTGCTGTGGGCCATTGTCAGCTGTCCTACTGTGCCCTGGGGTGGGCTGAGGCACTGGCCACACATGCGGGAGCCCAACCCCACGCTGCCCGGGCATGGTGCCAGCGCCTGCAGCGGAGCCGGTCAGACAGGGACTGGGCCCACAAGCGGCAGTGCACTACTCTAAGTTGGGCAGCCTTATCCCACTTTGGGTAAGGCTGCTATGCCTTGCGTCCTTGGCCTTTTTTCTGAGGCTGCAGCCGGGCGTAGCAACCAGCTGCCTGCCCTGCCCTGGAGCAGGGTGAACATCCACTACATTGCGTGGCAACAGTGCCCAGACTGAAATGAGGCTGCCCAACTCGAGCGAATGTCTCGTGTGGCTGTACCCATCCTGTACACACAAGCCAGGGGCGGCCAGATTGATGGTGCACATGATCCAGGCATCAACCTCCGGTGATCTGGCCGGGATCCCTCGCTGACTCTGGCTCTCCAGACCTGGACCCCTCCTGCTGGCTTCCAGCTCTGGCACCTCAACAAGTGGAGAGTAGCACTTCCCTCACCAGCTCTTCTAGCCCCTCTGAAACACTCTCTGGGGCTGTGGCCCTGCTCTCTTCCCCAGGGGTGATCTCCTAGGGGCTAGCCCCCCTCCCCACACTGGGATCTACTGGAGACCAGCTTAGTGGATCACAATCTACCTCTTCGGCTGCCCCTAATGCAAGCTAAGGAACAAATGCATTTCCTGCCACATCCACACCTGATGGTTGATAAGTAAATAATCCTTTTATGTTTTACTCAATAAATGCCTTTTCTATCAGCTTTCCCTCCTGGGGTGCTTATAGAATAAAGATGAGTCCTTTTATAAATTGTATGGCTTGGAGTCTGTTCTCTGCGGGGTGAGTGAAATTCTATTTTGGGCTTTTGTCTAACGTTTCAGCAGTACACGGTGTCGCTGCCTATTTTTAGCCAGTTCTCTGTAGGTAATTAAGTTGGCCTCTGGAGTCTATTCTCACTAGTGGTGATGACTCAATATTTGTAAAAACTTGTTTAAAAATAAAAATGAAATTACCATCGTTGTATCCGTGAATGGCTGTATAACTAGCGGTGGCATAAGCGACTGGAATAAAGAGGTTGGCGCATGATGGGTGGTGTTTACATTATTGTGTATTAAGCACCAACAACATTCTCCACAGGACACAATGGACGTTCCCTGGCCTGGACAGCTAGTACTCGAAAGACTAACAATACTACTTTGTCACATTATGGGCATTAACCACTTAAACCTCCCAGTGGGGAATCTCTCTCTCGTATTGTGTCTTGCCACCATGGCCCTACATTTGTGGTCTGATATGGCTCTGCCTGTGGCGTTGGGAAAGTCCTCAGTAGGACAGGGCTACCCCGGAAACCAGTGGGCCAGTCGATGCTCCAGATTGTGAGGGAGTGGGGAACCAGAGGCCAGGCGAGGTAAAGTGGTGATGTCATCAGGGTTGTCCAGGGATTAGAAATCAGAAGCTTGTGGTCACTAGCTTTGTGCTTTGCCCAGTAAAATGTTCTTGTGTGATTTTTAAATTCAAAGTACATGAAGGAGTCTGGCTGATTTTTTAAAGAGGAACTGCACTGGGATCTTACGCACTGGGTGCCTGGGCATCTAAATGGCAAATGAGATTTAATGTGGACAAGTGCAAAGTGATGCACGTAGGGAAAATAAACCAAACTATGCGTACACAATGCTGGGTACTAAGCTAGGAGTTACCACTCAGGAAAAGGATCTGGGGGTGGTTGTGGACAATACAATGAAATCCACAGCGCAGCGCACAGCAGCAGTCAAAAAAGCAAACCGAATGTTAGGAATTATTCAGAAGGGGATAGAGAATAAAACTGAGGAGGTCATAATGCCTCTATACAAATCAATGGTGCGACCGCACCTCGAATATTGTATGTAGTTCTGGTCGTCCCATCTCAAAAAAGACATAGCTGAACTAGAAAAGGTACAGAGAAGGGCAACAAAAATGATCAAGGGCATGGAAGGGCTCCCGTATGAGGAGAGGCTTGGTAGGTTGGGGTTTTTCAGCTTGGAGTAGAGACAGGACAGAGGAGATATGATAGAGGTCTATAAAATCATGAGTGGGGTGGAACTAATAAACAAGGAGCAGTTATTTACCCTCTCAGCTAGTACTAGAACTAGGGGACATTCCATGAAACTCATGGGTGGAAAGTTTAAAACAAATAAAAGAAAATATTTTTCCACTCAGCGTATAATTGGGTTGTGGAATCTACTGCCAGGGGCTGTGGTAAGGACAGTACTATGGCTGAGTTTAAAAGAGGTTTGGACAAGTTCCTGGAAGGATAGGTCTATTAGCCAGACAGGCTCAGGGAATATGACAGGAACTGGGGGGAAACAGGGAATGGATCCTCATTGTGACCTGTTGGGTTCTTCCCCCAAGCCACCGTGATTGTCTGCTGTCGGAGACAGGATGCTGGGCTGGATGAACCATTGGTCTGATCCAGTCTGGCACTTACGTTCTTACTCTAGCCTTGGTTTTGACCTGGAGAAATGTGGGTTTTGGGGGATGGCAAGGAGTGACCACATGAGAAAGGGACCAGGACATAGGGACTTTCCCCACCCTATTTCTGACATAACCCCTTCCATATTGAGCATCACGATGCCCCATAATGGGGGTGGGGAAGGGCTATGCCAGAAAGGGGCTTGACCACCTAAGAATCCCCTATTTCTCTAGGTTACTGGGGGTTTCCCTGGCTGACACACAGAAATTATGGGCTTCTCCCAAAGGCTGGGGCCCAGAGAGATGGCAACCCTAGAACTGCCACAAGTCCTATCCATTTCAATTAGGACTCATGTTCGGCCCTAAATGGCTTGAGGATCCAATTGCACATATTGCTTTGGGTTCCAGCTAAAATGTAGTTGGAGTTGAATGCTATGACAATAGGGGAGAGACCGATATCAGTCCTAAAAAGTCAAAGGTGATGTCTGTTTATTATTTATTAATTATATAGTGCCAATAGTGTACCTTTGTTGCCTCTGCTAGCTTGATTAGATACAGATTAGACCGCTGCAGCTTAAGAAAGTTGACTCTCTTTCATAATATTCTTGTGCTAATGTTGTGTACAGAAGTCACCAACTTGTAGAATATTTCTTTCCCTTTCTCCAAGTGTTAAAATTCACGAAACATCCCCTTCCTGCTTTTTTGGAAGAGACTAGAGACTTCCAAACTGCGTGGTGGCTTTTGATGTGTGTGTTCTTGTAACTCTCCAACAGCCTCGCATTTGCTATCAAAATTCATATTTTGCCGGCATTTATTCCTTTGTGTGCCACGTCTCTTGCTGCTCAATTATAAATGGTTGAATTACTGAACTTGAGAAGCAGCTGCTCTTTTTAGAACGTTTTTGTATGTGCTGTAAACATGACTGATAACGAGGCAAAGTCTAATCTAATTGCTATGGATTCGTTGATACCATTATGAGTTCATGAAAGGCTTTTTAAAAGTTTCTGCATGAACTTGGGTGTAGTGGGAAGGGTGTACTGGAAGTGGTCTATCTGTGATACTTACTAGCTGAGCTGTGGTACATCCAATTAACTCATGCTGGACCAAGTTTTCCCTGACAACACCTCTGTGAGGTAGGGAAGGCCTTATTTCAGGGGTGGCTATGGCGGCCATATTTCTTTTTCTTTCTGGATTTTTATCCTGCTCCCTCTGGCAGGTCGGGGCAGCTTGCAATAAGAACAATAAATAACCATATAAAATTCACCTAAAAGGTCTCCTAAATCCAAAACAACCCCCTCCCACTACCCATCTCCCCCGCCAAAAGCCTGGTGAAAAAGTCAGGTCTCACAATGGCGCCGAAAGGAGGGTAGACGGATCTGGGGACAGACGGAGCTCGACCAGAAGGGAGTTCCACAGCCGGGGCGCCAACAAGAGAACGCCCTTTCCAACGTGGCCCCCCGCTGCACACAGGGGACTTCAAGAAGGGCACTCCCGGCAGACTGTAGGGGCTGATCCAAAACCTCCGGGGGTGAGGCAATCCCACAGATAGGTTGGGCCCAGGCCATTTAGGGCTTTATAGGTAAGACCCAACACCCTGAATCGGACCTGGAAGACTATTGGTAGCCAGTGCAGCGAGCGAAGCGCAGGTTTTATATGCTCACAGTACCCTGTCCCTGTAAGGAGACGGGCCGCCGCATTCTGCACCAGCTGCAGTCTCTGAACCAACACCAAGGGTAGCCCCGTGTAGCGCGTGTTACAGTAGTCCAGTCTTGAGGTGATGAAGTCATGGACAATGGTGGCAAGGTCTGAGTCTGAAATGTACAGCTGAAGCTGCTGTACTAGATGTAACTGGCAAAAGGCACTCCTTGCGACAGCTGCCCCCTGGACATCCAGGCAGAGCTGTGAATCGAGGAATACCCCCAGACTACGAACCGGAGGAACCAGGGAGGGGCAAACCCCATTAGTGATGGAGACCTCCACCCCCTCAGCCCTCCCCACTAGCATCACCTCTATCTTGTTGGGATTCAGCTTCAGACGGCTCATCCTCCTTCAATCCCCTACAGCTGTCAAACACCAGGTAAACAATGAGAATGCTGGACCTGGGTCAGCTGAAAACGAGAGGTACGGTTCAGTGTCATCAGCATATTGATGGCACCCGACACCAAACCCTCTCACGACCTCACCTAAAGGCTGCCTATACACATTGAACAGGGGAGGGGACAGAATAGATCCTTGTGGGACACCACACGCGAGATCCTTGGAGGGATGAAGAACAGTCCCCCAGTACAACATGCTGAGTTCTCCCGATCGGGGGAAAGAGTGGAACCATTCAAGAACTATTACACCCACCCCAGCGTGGCCCTGCAAGAGAGCCACCGGCATCTCATACGGACAGATCTAACAAGACCAAAAGGGTAGAACAACCCTGGTCCAACTCACGGTGATTGTCCTCGACCAAGGCCACAAACACAATCTGTCAAAACCTGGACGAAAGCCAGACTGCTAGGGATCCAGAAAACGGATCTAATCCCATTCTACCTGAAGCTGCCGAATGACCACCCGTTCAATAACCTTCCCTAAAAAGGGAAGGTTAGAGACTGACTCCCTGGCCAGCTATCAGCCAATGTCAAGAGATGGTTTCTTGAGCAGTGGGCGCACTATGGCCTCGTTGAGGCACCCAAGGACTCTGCCATCCTGAACGGTGGTGTTGACTACCCCAGCCAGCAACGATCTCCGTGTCTCCCAGCTGGCCTTGACCAGCTAGGACGGGCATGGATCTAGTTCAAAAGACGTGGCCCTGCCCCTGACCGACCCCAGGATATCCTAGGCATCACTGGATGACAGACTGGAACTGATCCCACAAAACTGGACAAGGCAGGGTATTCGTTACCTCTGGTTCCCCTACTGTATCAAATGCAGCGTTGAAGCAGTGGTGAATGCGAGCAATTTTTTGTCCCCGAAATAGTCGTCAAACTTGTCACAGCGAGCGCTGGAAGACTCCAGCTCCAGGTGGAGACAGGCTGGACTGACCAGCCCCTTCGCTACCAAAGCTCAGCTGGATGACACTTTCTGAACTCTGAGGGCAGCAAAGAAACCCTTCTTTGTTTCCCGCACAGCCACAGCATAGGCTTTCATACTATTGGTTTATTTATTTTTATTGATTTTATAAAACAATTTTTTTCTACCCCACCCCTCCTGCTCCAGGTACCCCGGGGCGGCTTGCATCCTAAACCATATAAAAACATAAAATCAGGCAGCACATTAAAAGAGAAGGCAGACTAAATCAAAAAGAAACCCTCCCCCACCTTAGACCCCATCTCCCTTGCCAAAGGCCAGGAAGAACAGCCAGGTCTTACACATATGGCGGAAGGAAGGGAGGTCCGGGGCCAACTGGGCCTCTGCTGGGAGTGAATTCCACAGCTTAGATGTGACCACCGAGAACATCCTCTCCATAGTGGCCCCCCAGGCCACATGGGGGACCTCGAGAAGGGTGCTTCCGGCGGACTGCGGAGGTTGCTCCAGAGCACGGGGAGTGAGGTGATTCCACAGGTAAGTTGGGCCAAGACTGTATAGGGCTTTATAGGTCAAAACCAACACCTTGAATTGGGTCCGGAAGACTATACGCAGCCAGTGCAGAACCCGGCGGAGCACTGGTGTAATGTGCTCGTGGCGGCTCGACCCCATAAGCAGATGGGCTATCGCATTCTGCACTAGCTGCAGTCTCTGAACCATCACCAAGAGTAGCCCCATGTAGAGCATGTTGCAATAATCCAATCTCGAGGTAATGAAAGCATGGATGGTAGTGGCCAGGTCAATATCCGAAACATACGGCCGAAGCCGTCGCACCAGATGTAATTGGCGGAGCACGCTCACCACAGCCTCCACATGGAGATCCAGGTGGAGCTGTGGGTTGGGGAGCACGCCCAGATTGCAAACCTGGGGAGCCAGTGGAGGGTGAATCCTATCAGTGACGGGAGCCGCCACATCCACTGCCTTACCCACTACCATCATCTCCTTCTTGTCGGGATTCAACTTCAGTTGGCTTGTCCTCATCCAGTCCCTGACAGCCACCAGACATTGGGTAAGCACGGAGACTGCTGGGTCTGGGTTGGATGAAAAGGAGAGGTGGTTGGGTGTCATCAGCATATTGATGACACCGCACCCCATACCGTCTCACGACCTTGCCAAGTGGTTGCATGTACACATTGAACAGGAGAGGGGACAGAGTGGAACCTTGTAGGATTCCAGACGTGAGGTCTCGTGGAGATGAAAAACAGTCCCCGAGCACCACACGCTCAGTTCTTCCGGCCAGGAAAGAGCGGAACCGTTCAAGAACGATCCCGCCCACCCAAGCTTAGTCCCGCAAGTGAGTCACCAGTGTCTCATGGTCAATGGTATCAAAAGCAACTGACCAGTCTCGCAGAATTAGCAGGGTCGAATGATCCTGATCTAAGTCGCAGTGGAGGTCATCGACCAAAGCCACAAGCACGGTCTCGGTGCCATAGCCTGGACGAAAGCTTGGACTGCGAGGAATCCAAATAACCGGTGCAGTCTAGATGCCCCTGCAGCTGCTGAGCCACTACCCGCTCAATAACCTTCTCTGAAAAGGGAAGGTTTGAGACCGGTTGATAGCTGGTGAGGGAATCTGTGTCAAGTGATGGTTTTTTGAGTAGAGGCTGCACCATCCCCTCTTTGAGGCAGCTTGACACTCTGCTCTCCCAAAGGGAGACATTGATCACCCCCCGCCAGCAACAACCCCACCATCTCCCGTCTGACCTTAACCAGGACGGGCATGGGTGAAGTTCACAGAAGGTGGCCCTAACAGCCCCAAGAACATCCTCAGCAGAGGACACTAACTGGAATTGATCCCACGAATCTGGGCACAGCAGGGCTTCCACAACCTCTGGTTCACCCATTGCAATAAGTGTGGTGAACTTGCTCTGTGCCGCAATCTCTTGTCTTCATGTGTCCGACACTGCCACTGCCCTTCCTGCTTCAGCCAACGCAGATCCTTGGTAAACCACGTCCTTTAGAAGAGGATGCTTAGGAAAAATGTTGCAGGGTTGCATTGGTTTCAGTGCAGCCCTGAACCATGCATTTTTTCATAAGCATCCTCTTTTAAAGGGGAGGCATGGCCACCCTACTTATGGTGTACGTGATCCACTTGATCCTGTTCGCTCAGAGGTCTAGAGCACCTCAGCAACTGGTCTTGGGATTGGAGGAGGTGCACACTCCTTTAGAGAGAGTCTTCCCTGTCCTACTGGAGGAGCTCTCCTAGTCCTTCTCCTTGCCAGAGAGTCGAGACCCTTCCTGGGATATCAGTCCTGCTCTCCTCCCCAGTGGCAATCCTCTGAAAGGCTGGACCCTCTTCCTACACTGTGCTCTACTGGAGACTAGTTGGTGATCTTCCAGTAGATCATGATCTACCTCTTGACCATGCCTGTCCTGGTCCCTCCATCTTCAAGAGAGGGAGCTTGAGGCATAGAGAGACTAAGTGACTTGCCTAAGACCATAGAGAAGAGACTGTGCCAGAGCAAGGGATTGACCTCGGCTCTCTTGAGTCCCAAGCTGGAACCCTAGCTGCTAAACCATCCTATTTCCGGTTTGGTGGATGTCCACGCTGTGGCTGTAGTAGGGTGTACACTGTCCTCTAGGAGAGAACCCAGAGGGGATGGGGCAAAGAGGCTGTCGCCCCCCTCTGAGGTAACTCTGCCCCTTGCTGAGTGTTGTGACATGGCGCTCCGTGGGGTCAGACCATGTTTGAAGGGGGGCAGAAAAGTTCTTACAGGCTTCCCCCAGAGCCCGAAGACTCTGAGTTGCCGCACCTGATGGGGCTTTGTAGGAGCCAACAGGCCCATCACTAATTGGTCCTCTAATGGAGTCCTGTGCATCTGTTGCCCCCACAGCATTTGATGTAGCTTTTATTTTCTTTGCCTTCCCCGCTCTGGTTCTTGTGGGGCTTGCTGCTGGTACGCCATAGCAGAGCCTCGGTCGCGAGTGTGCCAAGCTGCTGCTTGTTGTAAACTTTCCCACACCAAGCCTCCCACGGTGCCACCTGAGGCGATGGCAGCCAGAGACGGCTCTGCGGGGCCGCAGTGCCCCTTTCTTTCTGGGGTTTCTCAGCTCTTCCCATTAGGGGGCCTGGCTCCTGTGCATGCTAGATGCTGGCACAAGAGGGGCGAAGGCTCTTGATTTGCGTATGCTGCCAACGAGCTGAAAGGATTAATGTGTCTGAGCCGGGGTTTGTTACTGACTGAATGGGGTGGGTTTG
Organism: Sphenodon punctatus; assembly: GCA_003113815.1. Taxonomy (NCBI): domain Eukaryota; kingdom Metazoa; phylum Chordata; class Lepidosauria; order Sphenodontia; family Sphenodontidae; genus Sphenodon; species Sphenodon punctatus. The sequence continues at coordinate 12,111,603 of QEPC01002388.1, read as the reverse complement.
TTCCTTGTTGATTTTTGGAGAGGAGTGTTCTGGCTGTGCTTGTGAGGGGTTTGTTTCACTGCCTATTCTTTCCAGAGAGCCTTTTTGGGGGAGGGGGGTGTCCCCTTTTGTGAGAGCTGTGAAAGGCATTTGAAAGTTGACAAGAGGCCTGGCGTTCTGCAATCCCTTGTGGAACAGACCTTCCTGTCTCTTAAAAGCAATGCAATCCTCGGCAGGCTGGATGGCTGGGGTGACTGACAGGGCTGGTGTTCGGGGGTGGCAGCCCTGGCATTTGTCAGTGGCAGCATGCCCGGGGGGCAGAGAATGTGCCCGACTTGGGGGCACTAGCGCCTGCCAGCTTCCCGGTGGGCTTTGTTGCTTTGAGCTGGAGTCCTGCCCCACTGCATCCCACACACGGATGTGACTTCCATAGCCCTGCTGCTAGGATTCCTGCCTTCCTCCAGGCTTTCACCTAGAGGGTGAAGGGGGTGGGGCAAAGGGGTTAGGACACCCCTTTGTGAGGTAACCCTGCCCTCATGCCGCTCCTAGGGGCAGAGCCATTTCCGAGAGTGGCTGGGAAAGTCCCCTCGGGCCTGTCCCCCTTTGGAAACCCCAGTTTCCCAGCAGCCCTGGCTGACCCAGAGAAATTGGTGCTTCCCCCAGAGCCTCTCAGTCAAAAATCAGAGTCTCCGGGCAAAACCTGGAGACGTGGCAACCCTACCGCTACTGCTGCTCCTTTCCTGCCTGTAGCCCCGCTCATCCCTTCAGCAAGGCCTTCCTTTCCTTTCTCTTTGGGGCACAGAAGAGGGAAGGGTTGCCCCTAATTAGTGAGCGAGGGACACCCCTCTCCTCCGAACCATTCTTCATCTCTTGGTCACTGGGGAGTTGAGTGAAATGTTTCCCAGATTGGGTCTGAATGCTCCGCTTGACAGACTTTGGAAAGTTGACTCCTCCATTTAAGACGGGGTGGTGGAGAACATTTGCCCACCCACTGGCCGCTTAGAAAGTGAGTAGCGGCCCCATGAGCTGGATGGGTCATGCTCACGGAACTGTGCCATGGGCCCATCCCCTCCTCCTCCTCGCCGCTCCCTTCCCCTGGACTTGTTCTGTCCGTGCTGGAGGGGTGGGACTGGATCCACAGGGGCCAGATCCTAGAATTGGAAAGGGGCCAAATAAAAATCGGCGTGAGCCGCCGCCTGGTGTAGGACAAGGAATGTCGCCTTCTCCCCCGTCCCTAACCCTGTTGCGTGGTGGGAGGAGCCAAAGTGCAAGTTGCGGCTTAGGGCACGTCGCATTCGGTCGCTGTCCCGGAGGTAACAGCCAGAACCGTCCTGTATTGATCCTGTGGTAAACCACGTGCATCTCCCTCCTTCGTTCCAGGGACAGAGCTCCCTCGGAATGGGAGAACCATGCGTACACTTACCGAGGTAAATTGCTCCCCTCCGGGTGTTTCTGGAGATTAACTTGTCCGCCTCCATGTGAAGGAGCCTGTTGAGTGGATTGTGTAGATCAGAGGCGGAAAACCTTTTCCCTTCCTGGGGATATTTTTAAAATGAGTACAAGCTCCTCACCTCTGCTCCCTTCCCCTGAGTCTGTTTTTCTGTGCTTGGGGGTAAGAACTGGATCTAGGAGTTTGAAAGGGGGCAAATAAAAACTAGCCATAGGTGACCTTTGGGCTGAGGGCCCAAATGTTTTGATGTATATCTTCATAACCTCAGCCTCCGTTCCTTTCCAGTCTGAAAGCAAGTCTATACAGGAAGCCAGGGTGGTTATCCTAGCTACACAGATGGGGAAACGTAGGCTCCCAGGGTAAAAGTGACTTGCCCATGGTCATCCAACCGACTGGTGTCAGAGCTGGGAATAGACACCAGGTCTCCTGCTCCACTCTCATACGCACACTTGGATACTTGAGATGTGTGGGCGCATTGGATTTGTGTGAATTCAAGCGTGTGCAAACGTCTGAGCACGATTTCATGCATGCCTAACTGGCCGTCTAGGCTTGTGACTTCAGCAGCTGTCTCGTCTCTGCCTCGAAGGAGAGTGTGTGTGTGTGTGTGTGTGTGTGTGTGTGTGGTGCAAAAAAAAAAAAAGTCTAAATATTTATTTCCTGTACATGTCAATATTGGAATAATTTTAAGCGGCCTGTTTTCCTCTGGTCGCTGACCTAGAGTTTATTCCATTATTGACTTCTGGGCTCCCAGCCCTTCATGTGCCGCGGTGAAATGAAGTGTGAGGCTGGCGTCGTTGGGCTGGAATGGCATTGCTAGGGCCAGGGTGCTGGTTTGGCTGACTTGTGTTAGGGTGAGAGTTTTTCCCCTTTGGCAACTCGAATGCTTGTTTATCTCGTGGCTTTTTATTTCAGAATAGCCTGGCTAAGCTGCTTATGGAAATATCGATCCTGCTTTCATGTTGTCATCCAAAGCATCCTTCACTCCATGCTCCTGTCTGACCGGAAGAGACAGCGGAGGGACGCTTTCTCTTAAGGGTTTTGATGTTGCTCCTGGTGTAATTTCTGGTGGCATGCCAAATCTGCACGGCTAATACCCTGGGCATGGCCTCCTCTGTTAAATTCGGAGCCCTGGCCTCTATGTGGACTTGCTCCTCCCTACTTTTCTGCTCTTATTTCTTGCTACATTCCCTTCTTTGCCACCACCCTCCTCTAGCCCAGACTCTCCTGAGCCCTGAACCATCTTCACCCCTCTCTCGTGCGGCTCCCTACATCTGGAACTCCCTCCCTGAACACACGTGCTCTGTTCCCTTCCGCCCGTCAAGCTCCTTCTGAAAACCTACCTCTTCCATCACTCCTCTTGCTTAGGACTGTCTGTCCTCCCCTGTAACTAAGCTAAGTGTCTGCTCCTGCAACGTCTCCATTTTACACACTTATCCCTGTCTCTGTACACGCCTTTCCCCTTTGTCACCCCTTCTTTTGTCCTTCCTAGATTGTAAGCTCCTTGGGGCAGGGACTTCTCTTCTCACAGCTGTTCAGCACCAGGCACACTGGCTGAAGTGACATAAATAATAACCATGGATAGTTGTGGGGTTATTCAGTAAGTTTCAGTGCTGACTCTCCAGCTGTTCATAGTTTTATCTCCGTGGTCAGGCTGTGGAGGGGCAAGCTGCTAGTAAAATTGTATTTCAACCCAGGTTAGGTTAGGGATCTGATCCTTTGGTGTCACTAGCAAGACTCGCATTGGCTTTTAGCTTTTGAGTAGGTGCTTGGAGCAAGATAGAGAGTTGTCAGCAATGCGGGCTGCGTAGCACTTGATATGATGGTTTTTCCCTGGTTCCCCTTGATCCCAAACGTTTTTAGCTGTCTCTCCCTTTTCTCTTGTCTGTGTTCATTGAAGACCCCTGCCACGCATGCATGTGCACCCATCTAACACTCTCTGCTTTGCCCCCACCTGGCAGAGGCGTAGGTAGGTTGGGAAGGGCCCCAGTGCAGTAGATGGAATAAACCCCTGTCTCTACCTACCAGCAGCAGGGACTCCTCCCCCCCAGCTCATAGGCCTGGTTGCAGCTGCATCACTGTTCTCTGCCACCTTACCCTTTCCTCCACCTTGCTCCCCCTGGCTACTCCACCATTTTAGAATCTCTTCTCCCCCCCAACCCCCCCCAAACACACCTCAGCCTAGTGCTAGGGGTTTGGCCGATGTGCTCCTTGTGCCCCCCCGCCACACCCCGTGCTAAGGCGCCTGGCTAAGTAGCTACAGGAGCTGCACTCAGGTCACACCTGCCAGACCTTAGTTGGCTGTCCGTGAGCAGAATCCTATCTAAAGCCAAGCTCCTGGCGCTCCCCTGGGAAGACTGTCCCTGTAAGAAGCCAGCTGTGAATTAGAGGCTGGGGGATCCAGCAAGGGACTTGCCTCAAGGGGGAGACTGGGAGCCTCTTGGAAGAGGCCCAGAAGTGGCTGCAACGGGGAGGTTTCATACTTTGTTTTTTGGGCGATGGGGTTGGACACTGAATAAAGATCCCACCTTTATTCTGCTCGATGTGACAGTGGCAGGAGGGTGTGACCCTGATTCTGCAGACTGGAGGGTGGGCACATGCTAGCTTCACCCCCCTCTCGACCAAATACTTTCCACTTTCTCCCTGAGGAGCCTCTGCTTTGAAGCCCCTGGTGTATTCTGCAGCCTCCTGCTTTGTTCCTGGTTAGAGCAAATGGCAGCGAATCGATCTGCTCGGAGGGTGAGGGAAGCCTGTATCCTGCCCGCTGGGTTGTCTCCAGGCAGATCGGGGAACTGCTCCTGACTAGTTTTTCCTCTCCCTGCTTCTTGTCCAGGAACATCCAGGAATGTGGCCTGTTCCCAAGACTTCCTCCATGGCCTGTGTCTACAAACCTTCCCCAAGAGCTCCGCTGAGCCGCTCTTGCCCAGCAATCCCCTTTCCATTTCGACAGGCCGGCCAGCGCATGCTGTGGGGGCCTGGGAGTCCCAGGGCTGAGTTGCATGCTTTATTTAGAAAGAGTGCATTCAGCGTTTGTTTCCCACTCAACCGAGCTTGAACAATTGCATCAGCGGTAGCCAAAGCTCCCCACTCCGCTTTGCAAAACCTTCGTTTGGCGGCGAGGCACAAGACCTGCCCGCGCAAACCTCTCCTGCTTGGTGGTTGGTAGGCAGAGCTGGTGCTGAGATTCTGAGGAGCAGCAGAGATTCAGCTCCTGAGACTCGGGCGCAGTGAATAAGACACGGAACCTTTTTTAAAGCAGCAAGAGCTGCATTCGAGAACGGTCCAAGAGCCACATGCAGCACCGAGCCCCAGTTTGGCATCGCCCGACTTACTCCAGGAAGGCAAATGTCCTGTCCCTCCCCTTCCCCCCCCCCCCTTCCTTGCTGTCCTAGAGCCTAGGTTCCCAAACTAGAGGGGTGTTTCCCCTCAGGGGGCGGGGTGGTTGTGCTGAAGGTATGCCGGGGGACAGCGAGAAGGACCTCTGCTGGCAAACGCCTACCTACACCCCCCCCCCACACACACACACACTGAACTAGGAGGAATTTCCAAATTACTGGGGTGGCAAGGGGGGGGGGGAGCAATTGGAGGGTGGGAGAGGGAACGAGATTGTGTCTGAGTCGAGAGGGAGGGGTCTCCACTGTGATAGACAAGTGGAAAGGGGGACCAGTGCCCTAGAGAAGCAGCTTCTTAACATACAGACTCAAATATCCTCGGTAGTGCGTGCTCTCTCCCCTTTAATAAATAAATGTTTCAAATCTAATACGTTTTTTTCCCCCCCACTGGATGACTTATTTGCTTCTTATGTCAGTGGGTCGCTGGTGTGCTATAAAAGGGCATTTTTGTCTGCTAACGCTTTCCTTCTCCACCAAGCTGCTCCATCATGGTTAAAAGAAGAGGAAGAGGAACGTTGGTCGAATGGGTCTGCGTTGGCTCTGAGGAACGGAGTGGATCTTTTTCTCTCTGAGCACTGAGCCTTGCCGGTGTTGCTGTCCACACCAGCTCTGCTGTTGGGGGAGGGATGAGGGATGTGGGTTGTTGTTTTTTTAAAAGTGTTTATTAATTTTTTTTGGCTCTGAGAGTGAGTCCTTGTGAAGTAACCCCATAGTCTGCACATGGAATCCTTCCTCTTTTTCGTGTTGAGGTAAGGTTTTTTTGTAGACTGGACTCAGGTTTTGTCTTTGGAGAAATAGTCTAATCACTGTAGTAGGTTTTCCCAGTGGGTATTGCTTCCTCCTTTTGCTCCTAGCCAGTATAGATTCCATTAGCAAAGAGGATGCTTTGAGTCTCATCTAGTGGGTCCCCATTTAATGGTGGTCTAAACCATAGTCGGTGGTCCTGTGCAAGGCTCCTGGCACAATTGCATCTGAGGGGAGAGGAGGCAAGAGAGCTGGTTCACCTCACTCCTTTCTCGTGTGACCAGGACCCTTTTCTAAGCATCCTAACATACAACCACACCCCCTTCAATCCCACTGTGGTTCCATGGCTGGTCTTTAGAATCCGTCCTAGACACAGCCAAGTGATTTCCGCATGCATTGGTGCTGTGCTCTGCCTCAAACATCCATCCAGCTGCTCCGACCTCATCAGCACGTGGCGGTCAACGCCACCATCCTCCCAATCATAGTTCTGCTTCTGGCGAGGACCTTGTATACCCATGGGAAGCCCGTCATGAGCAGGTGTTGTCCTGTGCCTGCGCTTGGCGGGTGCATTGTGTCTGCGAGGACAGGGTTTGATCATTTGACCCCAAAAGTTTGGAAACTGCTCCAAAGAGTAGGCTTCTACATGCAGTTCAGTCTGTTACTGTCTGCTTTGTTGCCAGACAGAACGAATTCAAGCCATCGAGCTTGAATGCAGCAGGATTTTGGTTGGGTCTAGTGAGCACATGGTGTTTTGAAGCCGCCTGTGGGGCTATTCCAGAATAAGTGGTTTATAAATTACCCAAGGCTCTAATAAGATTTTTATGAGGTAAAAATAAAAGGACTCTTGTAGTGGTTCAGATGAATGGTCCATCTAGCTTAGTACCCTGATTCAGACTGCGTCAACACCAAATGCTTCAGAAGAAAGCCAGCGTATCCTAGTGGATAAGGTGTTGAACTTGAACCTGGGAGACCAGAGTTCAAATCCTGTCTTAGCTAGGGACTTGCATAGTGACTTGCCCAAGCCCACTCTCTCTCTGCTCAGCTCCTTGCCAGTAAGTAACCTGGCTAGAACAATAAGCTACCTTACAGGCCTGGCATGAGGGACAACTAGTTAAGGATTGCAAAGTGCAATCGAACATTGAAAGTGCTTCATAAATGCTGATACAAAGGTAAGAGCCATGGTTGATGTTGCACCCTGAATGCTGTCAAGCTTTCTCCAGCCCAGTAACTCAGAGAGTCTAATTGGCACTCTCTGTGAATTGAATCCACCTGAAAAGGTTTGCTTGAAACATCAAGCCAAAGGATTTTGTGCCACTCTCCATGTTAAGCTTCTTAAACCCAAGATTCCTTGTGGAGCTGCTGCTGGGGGTTCAACCTGCTTCTCCATCTGTATGTTTGTTAGTTTTTCTCTAAATGTCGCAACGCTCTTTGAAAAATCTCTTCAGCTCCTCAAAGGAGTGAAGCATCTGAGTCTCGGCGGAGGGTCAAAGCCTCAGCCAAGCACGCTCTATGTATTTTATCTTGCTCTTAAATAAAAGCAACTCTGGAGCAGATGGAAACATTAGCATCAGAGCGCTGTGCGCCTTTGTGGTTTTTAATACGGTTTCCCTACGCGGCTAGAGAGAACTGTTCTCAAATTTGTTTCCCCTTCATTTATCTTTTTCCTGTACACTTCTAGGCTAGGACAACATTAGAGGACTCGTCATGACGCTTCTAGGTGCTTTATATGGCAGATGATTATGTGCTTTGGGGTGACATTTGAAATCCAGCTTTAATCTTGTGACCCAGAAAGTTTCAAGGGGCACCTAGTTTCTTACTAACATGCAAATTGCATCTGCTAGCTCCGGAAATTGATATGAATGTTGATGGTAGAGGGTTTGGGATGGAAATTGTATGAAGGGAGTTGGAAGGATTTGGGCAAGTTCAGGTTGCGGAAAAGAAGACTAAGGTGGGATATAACCGTCTACAAATATTTGGAAAGCCGTCCTAACGAAGATGGAGAACAATGGTTTTCTCTTGCTATGGAGGGCAGGACGAGACCATGGGTACCAGCTGCAGCAAGGGAGATCTAGGCTAAACAGGCAAAAATTCCCGACTGCAAGGGCAGTCAAGCAACGGAATGGGCTATCCAGAGAAAGTGGGAGTCTCCATCATTGGAGATGTTTAAGAAGAGACTGAATGAATGTGTCTCTCTGGGATGATTTAGGTATGGCAGATCTGCTCCAAACAGGGGGCTGGATTCAATAACCCTCGCGGTCCCTTCCAGCTCAAGGATCCTGTGATTCTAACTTCTTCCAGCTCTTCTGAGCACAGATTAAAAAAACAATCAGTCCTCGATGGATGGATCCTATTCCAGTTTTTATACTGTGGCATCTGGGCATGTTGAGGTGCGTGTCTTCAACACAACACGTCTATTTCTATGTTCTGTACAGCACCAGGTACATGACCGGCACTATATAAATGTTTATAATAATAATAATAATAGCGGATGCTTTTCCACCCCACTGGGATTGCCAAAAACTTTGTCTAGTGCACAAATGGGCAACCTTTGGCCCGTGAGCCCAACCTGGCCTGCAGCTGCTTTTGACTTGACTCTTATCCAGTTTGTGGATCTGGCCCAGGGATCCAGTCCCTAACCTCAGTCCCTGAAAGGATGAGCTCGGGAAGGAAGTGGAGATGAGGCTCGCACACTCAAGGGCAGGAGATGGATTATTGACATAGATCCATGATATTGACCCTCCCCTTCCCCCCCATCCTGAGCACACCCCTTAACTATCCCTGCTCCCAACTCCTGTCTGGCCCGGGGAGCTTGTCCTAATTTTTAAAATGGCTTGCAGGAGGGGGAAGGCTCCCCGCTTCTGGCTTACCTCTGCCAAGAACCCTGCCAATGCAATTCCCACTAAAGGGGAATTCCCACTAAAGTGGCTTATTTACAGAAGGTGCGTAAATTAAGTCAGCAATCCGGTTAAATAAGTAATAAAGTTAGCGGGGTGCCTAATTAAATTAAATTCAAAATGATGTATGGATGTTATCAGCCTAATAATTTCAGTTGGGTTCGTGCTTTCCCCTCCCTTCTTTCCCCAAGGTATGTTTCTCTGACTTGCTCTCTTTCCCCCTCCCCAAGCCCCCCATCCCCCCACAAACAACCCCTGTTAGTTCCCCATCCGGCCCCCCACTGGCTCCAGCTAGGTCAGCGTTTGGGCCGCACAGAAGGACTTTTTAAAACTTCCTTGTGGTTTGCTTTTCCTGATGTCTGTGTGTGTGTTTTAGCACTGCCCGAGTTTCCAGCAAGTAATACTGTTTCCTGCTTGCTAGCTAGGTGCACGAGGGAGGCTTGGTAGAACGAGAGAGGGGAGTCAGTGCAGTTTCCCATTTGGTGTCTAGTAGCCACCGGCTGGGCTCGCCTTGACGGGAGTGAGAGGCAAGAGGAGTCCTGTTCTAGCTCTCTTTCCAGCTTCGTGTGACCACATGCAAACCGTTCCCCTCTCTTATGCTTCCTTTTCACCTGCTCCTGTTTTGGCAGGGAGTGAGATGGGGGTCACGTTCTGACGAGCAGAGGTAAGCAGAATTAGCTACTTGATGGAGTTCAGTGGCAGTACGGCTCCACTTTGGTAGCATTCTGACGAACAGTGTAAACTGAAGTGGTATTGTGCCAATTTCCCCTGAGATTGTACAAGGGTGTAGGTATAATAGGGGCAGGCAGTGCAGTTGCACTGGGACCCATTCCAAGCTAGCTACCAAGCCTTTTTGAGATGCAGTGAGTGCTGAATTCAGCTCCTTATTCTCACCCTGGTAAGTGTTCACATGAAAAGAGTTGCTTTGAAATACAACCTGGAGGAGGAGGACGTACTTCAGATTTTTCAGTACGTGCTTCTCTTCCTACTCCTGAATAATTTCAGTTTAGCTCTCGGTTTATGTAAATGCTTCAGGAGTAAAACAGATGTAATAATATTAATCTTTATTTTTATATGGCGTCCCCCCGCTCCCCCTGCCATGGCACTCGGAATGCTTAACAAAGAACTAATTACCAACTTTTTAATCCTCACAACAGCCCTGTGAGGTAGGCTAAGCTGAGAGAATAATGGAATTACATTACACCTTCAGTAAGGCCCAACTGCATCAAATTAGTAGGGCTGGGTTTAAAAAAGGACTGGATAAATTCTTGGAGAATAGGTCCATTAATGGCTATTAGCCAAGTAGATTACGAGATGGGAATTTCTTACTGTTGGGAGCAAGGAGTGATCAGCTGGGAATAGCTTGCCCATTGTGCTTGCTAATACTTCTCCCATGCCACCAAAATTGGCCACTGTCTGAGACGGACCAATGGTTCATCAAGCCCAGCATCCTGACTCAGTTTGGCATTTTTAAAGTTCTTATGAATTAACATGGCTGGGGTCTGAAATGTAACCATGCTTTGGGCTCCCCAACATATATCTGTTAGGTCCCTCCTAGGGCAGATTATCATCTCTTCTCTTTTAGGGGTTTTGTTGCATTTTTCACCAGGCCTGTCCAAGAATAAGCTAGGCTGCCTACCTGCCGAGATCTCCTCTTCCCTCTGCTCTCTCTTCTTGTCGTTGCTTTCTCTTCCCAGCCTTTGTACTCTGAAAGCCTTTCCTTTCCCTCTCATGTAGGAACCAGTGTGGTGTATTGGATAAGGTGCTGGACTTGGGCCTGGAAAACCAGGCTTTGAATCTCACCCCAGCCAATGAACTCACTGTTACAAACCTCTCAGCCTCAGTTCCCCATCTGTAAAATGGGAGTATGTGTGTATGTCTTCCCCTGTGTTCGCATCATCCTTGCCCATCCTAAATTGGAAGCCCACTGGTCAGGGACCTGTCGCTGTAAAGCCCTGGGTACACTTAGTAGCTCTATAGAAATGATAAGTAGGAGCAGTAGAGGCTGAAATGAACCATTGGATGCTAACACGTGCCTTATACAACACAGGCCACGCCACCTCTTTCCAGGAAGCTATTTCCCTTGCTGGGAAATCTTTGCAAGTTTAATTGAGGAATGGTTCACTAAGGCACTTGTGGGGGCAGTGCTCTGTGAATGGTGTTTTAAGGTAGGAATTCTTTTTCTTCAGGAACACTAGCTCTTTTTACATGGGCCACTGCTGGGGTGTGGGGGCTGTGCGTGTGCGTGTGCGTGTGCGTGTGCGTGTGCGTGTGCGTGTGCGTGTGCGTGTGCGTGTGCGTGTGCGTGTGCGTGTGCGTGTGCGCATCTGCCCCCACCTCCCAACGCATCTGCCCCCACCTCCCAACGCGCGCGGAGGTGGGAGGTGGGGGCAGATGTGCACCACCCCCCCTTTCACCAGTTGCTCCGTGTGTTGGGGTGGGTGCGATGCATGGGTTGTGGGAGCGTGCACCCACGGACCTCCACGTTTACACAAGATGCTTCCAGCACATGGACAACGGGTGTCCATGCGCGGGGAGTGTCTCGTGTGAAAAGAGTCACTGTGTGGAGGAAACTCTTGGAGTGGACAAGATAGATTGACCATGCCATGCTGCTGCTGCTTTCTTTTTTCTTAAGTTTGTCTCCATGCCTCTCGAATTCTCCCCAAAGGAAGCTGCACTTAGTGGGAGGTTTGGCCAGCACTTGCCTTGAAATAACCATGAGGCTGGGCTGGAGGAAATATTTGGGATGCAAGGGGGAAACCATTGAAATTGCAAACGCTCAAGGAGCTGACAGCCATCTCGTCTGCCAAAGGAAATTCTTTCCTCCCCAGACAGTACGGTAATAACACTCTGCCTCGCTACCCAGAGTGCATTCATTTGACCAGACGTTCGCTGCATTTCTAAGCTACCTTGTCAAGGCTGAAGTGGATTTGTGGCTAGCAGTGCTGACCTTTTGAAGTAGCGAGGGGTGTGTGTGTGTGTGTGTGTGGTGATTCCTGGTCTTGTTCTAATATACAGGAGCGTTCTGCTCAAGTAACCATGCTCGGAACAATGTGGGTAGATGCCATGGGGCGGCATCTACTGCACAAGGCCAAGTGTTGCTGAGTTTTAGAAACCAGGGTGGCTATTTGGCAGGTCCACTCCAGAGATCGCGTCTGTTTGCTGCTATTTGTCAGGTACAAGAGACTGTGTCTGATAGCTCAGTCGAGTAGGTTTGAAGCCTTGACTCCCGGCTGTTGTACCGCCGGTGGAAGATACAGAGAGATCTCTGCTGCGGTGACAGGTCATGGAGGATTGTTGAGGCGGAGGTGTTCAGGGTTCATCGAGCGGGAGAGGATGACGACATTGGAACGAGGTTGCAAGGGAGATTGTACCACAATAGGGGTAGATTGCAAACCTCCAGTAAACAAGTTGCTTCACCCTTTCAGGGCTCGTCCTGAGTGGGGTTTTTTTGTGTTTTGTGGGGAGGCTACTGCCTCTGAACTTGTTTTAAGTGTGCATGTGTTCGCACAAACACAGGGACCGAAGCAAGGATTAAGGGAGTACTTGCCCCTACAAGCAAGTGGGATTAAATTGGGGAGTGAGGCAAAATACTCGGAGGGGGGCAGTGTATGCAGGTTAGCTTTGTTTTGTGCGGCCAGACCTAGGGGGCCATGTCTGACAGAGTTAAACCAAATTAACTACTTCACTTTAATTAAATCAAAGTAATGGCTCCAGTTTGTTAGTGTTCAGACAAACTGCTCAAAAGCAAAGCAGTATTGTGGCAATCTCCCAAAGCTGAACCGTGGTTGCTTGAACGCTGTGAACTGAATGCTGACGCGTGTTCGAACGAACAGTTATGTCAAAATCCAAACCGAAGGAGATTTTGTTTTAGGAGTACACGCTTCTCTTCCGGCTCCTGAATACTGTTGGTTTAGTGCACTGTTCACGTAAACGCTTCAGGGGAAAGCCAAAATAAGACCCAACTACATTGAATTAGCTATTTTGGGAACATGGTCTTCAGGGTAACGGGTGTGATCCAGAGCAAAAACACTGCGGACTTTTGTGGGTGCAAAGGTCTTTCAAACTATGCTCTTGGCTTCTGGAATGGGGAATCGTGCCTCCATTGTGGGGGAGGGGCCGTTTGATGGTTATGCTAGTGAGTCTCCTGGCGGCTTTGAACATAATTATCAAATACTGGAAGGATGAGGCCGATCTCTCCATAGAAGAGTGGACGCAGAGACCGTGGTACCTTTTCAGCATGGAAAAGCTGCATGCAAGGATTCAAAATGAGGAGGTGAACTTTAAAAGGGTATGGACTCCAATTGTATGTGCCCTCGAAGATAAACCCCCCCAACCCCCCAAGTGAGGCCATTGCGAAATTAATGGAGACTTAAGCAGGGGCAGAAAAGCACGGGTCAAGGGGGACCGATAGGGAATGGATTGGGAGAAAAGTTTTTTTCAGTTAAGTTGAGAGTTGTAAAATCTTTTCAGGACATATTCAATGAGATGTTCGAGTGTAATATTAAGTTTGGTATATTTGTAATTTGCAATTGACAAAAAAGGGAAAGGTGAAATATTGTGGGGGGGAAAAAATGGAAGAGTTGAACTGATGTATGGTTTTTTTATGGATATAATAAAATAAAGTTAAAAATAAAATAAAAAAATGCTAGAGTCAAACTTTTAACGTTCAAGAACCACCAAAACATTTACAAAAAAAAAAAAAAAAAAAGAGTCCAGAAGTCACTTGAATAAATGTAGGCCTCACCTGGGCTAGGCATGCAGGGCACACACACAGGCTCCCCATGGCCCCAGGTTGGGTTCATCAGGCTGTGTGGGGCCAGGAGCTACTTACTGCCTCTGCCGCCTGCTCATGGAGCTCCAGCTGGAACGCCGGTTTTCTGACTTGTTGGGAGGGTGGGCGGTGCAGGGTGGATGGCTGCGCATGAGCTGCTCCATAGGTTCTAGGGAGGGGCGCAGAGTGGGATTGCTTTTGTGTGCCGTAGCCCCTGTAGCCGCTCCACTTCTGCCTTCTCACCTGTGCCCTGGGGTTCAGCAGCGACCCGCAACTCGCCACCTGAGAACTACTGGTCTGTGCAGCATTCGAACAGCTGAGAGCACCGCTTGGGGGCTGAATAACATGTTAATTTGAAGCAGTGCGTCGCTGGTAGGATTGCGTCAGTCTGGAGAGTTCCTCTGCTCCCACATCATCTGACATTTGCTAGATTATTTATATAGCGCTAACCATGACCTGTCGCTCGACAGTCATTCATTAGAGATGGTTCTCTGCCCTGGGGAGCTTACAGGCTAGGATGGGGAATGTTGGGGGGGAGAGGGATAGGTTATTGAAGGATGTATTCTAGGTGGCCCCTGCGAGCAGCCTCTCCCTGTTCATGCTGAAGGACCTAATAAAAACTCACACTGAAGTGGGATCACAGTTGGGCGCGCTTGTGAGATTTGCAACTGCCTGGATTTGTGACTTTTGGCCACAATAGGCATCCCTGTGCTCGGCAAATCAATGGGCATGTTATGTGTGTGTGTGGCTTTGTCTGACTATTTATTTATTTATTTATTTGGAGGGGTTTGGTGTGGAGCGGGACTTTTTTTCCATTCTAGCCAGACCCCTGGCAGCGTCTTGTGAAATATGGAGTTGTTTAAAAACTGTCAGCAGCTGCCCCGGCCGTGCGTCAGCAGGGACTCCGTGCGAGAGAAGTAACATTAGATGGTTCTTTAGCTGTTTTCTCCGTTTGCTTCACTGATATTGTCATCTTGTGTGAAGAGGAGGCCTGGCTGAATGCAGACCCCAAAAGTAACACTCAGTGTTTTTTAGTGTGCCATTGGAACTGAGAGAGCTGGCAGGACCTATACATGGGACTTGTATTTACAGGACTCTTAAGTGTCTAGACTCTGATCTCTCCTGCCGGTAAGTAGGCCATGGGCTCTGCTCTTTATTTCTCAACGTAGTTTTGTATTGTATTCCTCCCTTTTTTTAATGCTGATGAAAACGTTCAGCTGCCTGTGAAAGGCTCGGAGAGCTTCAAGAAAATGTAGCTCTATAATACTCTGGCAGTTTTTGAGAGCTGCTCTCAGGTGTGCTCGGGATAACTTGGCAAAGTTGCACGGAACCGTTCTGTTGGGCAGTTTTTCAGCCTGTTTAATTTTTTTTAAAAAAAAAATTTGATTGTGAAAAACGCCAGAGTCTGAATGCTGGAAAATGGGGAGTTGGGATTCTGGAAAATTTCCTCCCCGTGTCCCAAAACAAAAGCAGGAATGGGACTCAGTTGACTTCGCTGGGAGTTGAAAGCTGAACTCCTATAGGATCTTTTGGAAAACGTCAGCCTTCCATTTATGTAAAAAAGTTGAAATATTAAAAAGATGTTTTTTAAAATAGGAGGCTTCACTTGCTGAGCGCTTTCTCCTCTGCTTGCAGTGCAAGCCTCCTAGATGACGCTTGCGTTGAAGGTAGGGAGGAGTGCTGAACACCCGTGAGTGCCCCTCGCTCACATTGCAGGAGATGAAAGAGCTCGGGTGGCCCTGGATGATGAGAGAGCTTCACATCCCCTCCCTCCACCTGCAGTGCAAATTCCAGGCTTGCATAGTGGGATGGGGAGAACGGTGCTCCCAGGAGGACATTCTGTCTTGCAGCTGATCAGTGGGGACCCAGAAGCATTCTTTCCCCCCCCCCCTTTCCATGTGCAAGGTCAGCCAGAAGGGAAGGGGTGCAGAAAATGAATCGGGAAACCTATTAATGTTTCTTCTGCAAGTAAAATAATCACATATATGGTTTTCTCTTTTCTTTAAGTGTCTCGCCATTGCATAGAACTGGAAACAGACCAAGCAACCAGCCTAGTGTTAGAATTGTAACCATGATTGCAAATATTTGGGGAGAGAAAAAATAAATGTCGTCATGTCCATGCATTTTCCTGTTGTTTCCTGAATCCTGGAGGGTAATTGAGAGACTGGGGGTATTTTTAGACGGGCCTCCCTCTAACCACGGTCCAGGATCCGTTTCGGATCCTGGACGGGAATCAGCCCGGCCGTCATTTTAGACGTGCCGGCCTGATTCCTACAGGGGATTGGGGAAGGGGGCGCGCGATGTGTGGCCGCACAGCCCCCCCCCCCAGTCGCCCTTGGGGAGACGGGCGGGCGCAACGGCCAATGCGGCTGCTGCGCCCTACCCCGCAGCGTGGTTTGGGCCACGATCCGGGCCGGCGGAGGTAACAGACATTACCTTCCGCCGATCCTGGATCGTGATTGCGCTAACCACGATTCCGGAGGTGAGGCCGGCCTCCCCTCCGGAACCGTGGTTAATCTGATTCCCGCCGGAGGTCCACTGGGGTGAACCTCTGGCGGGAACCCCGTTAGACGTTATGGGCCTCTCCTCCACCACAGGGGATTGACTGTGGTAAGAGGGAGGCCTGTAACGTCTAAAAATACCCTGGGGCTGTTTTGTAAAATGAATAAAATTCTGGCATAAACTGGAACGCTGTGTAGGTGGTGAGAAAACCGTAGAACTCCCTTACGAAAAGCTTGACTAAGCTACCGCTATGAGAACAAGACAATTAATGGGTCAAGAGTTGGCTTTTGTGTAACTCTGCTGACTTAACGGAGTCCTGGCAGGGGGGAATACAGCCTGCTAATAGTCTACAAATATTTGAATGGTAAATACCAAGGAATCGATGCTATTGTGTGCAGCGGTGGAAAGGCCAAGAGCTAGATGTAATAGGATGAAATTACTAAAAGGAATTTCTTCCTTAATTTACCCTGCGTTATTTATAGGACACTCCTCACTGTGGTATTTGGGAGCTTGGTGCTAAGGCTGAAGGTTGGGACAGATATCCAGGAAGAGATACCTAGATCACATTCTGACCCTGTAAGCACCAGCTGGAGGACCGAGTTCCCCCATTTAAAGAAAGACACAGAAAAGTTGGAGAGCATGGAGACAAGAGCAGCAAAGATAATAAAAGGTTTGGAATATGAATTGTATGAGGAGAGGACTGAAGGATTTGGCTATATTCATCTTGGAGAAAAGAAGACTAATGAGGGAGGTGGGTGATATGAGAACAGTCTACAAATATTTGAAAGGTCACCATAAAGAAGATGGGAGATCGACCTGTAACAAGGCAGAGTTCTTGTGGGCCACTGGCCCTTTAAGGAGGTGCAGCTTAGGACTGAAGAAGGTGTGTCTCCAGGGCTAATAGAAGGGCAGCCAGAACTGGGTCAACCCAGATTGAAAAGCCTGAGCAAGACTCCGTGCCGAGGAAGCTTGGAGGGGATGGGAGCTGAGGCCAGGCTAAATAGGCACAGAGGGTTTGGCTGACTTGGATGGAGTGTACCTGCCCCAGAGGACAGTGGAGACTGGGCAAGGGACCTCTGGCCTGAGGAGGGTGCAAGCCAGGCCAGAAGGGAACAAACCCCTTTGGACACGGGAAGAAAGAGACTGTATATGTGGAGAATAAAGAGACCTTTAGTTAATTCCTTAGTTGAAAGTGACTTTGTGGAGCCAAATCCTTCCAGGAATTGCAGGCCTGACCCTGCCATGCAACCATTCTCTCTTGCTACGGATGGGAAGGATAAGAGGCAACAAGTACCGGCTGCAGCAAGGGAGATTTAGACTCGTGGTCAGGCAGGGTTCCCGACTGGGAGGGCGGGCAGTCAGGCACTGGAACAGGCTACCCAAGGACGTTGTGGATTCTCCATCTTTGGACGTTTTGAAGAAAAGGCTGGATGAGCGTCTGTCTGAGCTGGGTTAGGTACAGCGAAGCCTGCACCAAGCAGGGGGCTGGACTCCATGGCCCTCGCAGTCCCTTCCAGATCGAGGATTCTATTTTATCCGTGGGGAAGGCACACGGGGGTGGCCTGGCTTTGCCGCACGCCTTTCAGCATAGCCATACTGCTCTTCTGAATGCTGTGATGTCATGGCACTTGGAAAAGAGGGAGATCGGATCTCTCCACTTTGTATTTTAGTATAGTATTTATTGACAAAACCATCGGTTATAACAACGTCCAACAAGAAAAACAAACCCATTAATCATGTAAACACATATAGTAAAAATAAAACGTACATATTCCAATCAAGCCTCAAACAGCTAATAAACCTATGAGTTGCTATAAAATCCAAATCAAGTGAAAAAATTATGTCAAAAAATAAAACAGGCTTTCCCAGATAGAATATAAGGCCTATAATAAGGACTGAAATTTCCTAGGCACTTTGGGGCCCTCTCTACCCCTTCTAACCGCCAGACAAAGCAACCTAAGGCAGCACAGGGCCGGCTGGGACCAGCCCTGCCTGAAAGCCTCAATTGCCCAAGAGCCTCATTTAGCTCCTGAGCTACGGTTTGTCCATCTGATCTAGTCTGACACCTCGCCTCACTGCTTGGTGCTACTTCTGAAACGGCCGGTGGCCTACCAGGCACGCTGCCCCGTTACGTGCTCCAAATTCCATCTTGAGATGGAGACAGAGGTATAAATTGTGACTACGACCTCACCGCGTGTGGACTCTGTGCTCGGTTCTTCTGTGGTTCAGAGCAGTTGGAGATCTCTGGAGAAGACTGATGCGGCTTTTTAAAAATAAATAAATAAATAAATCCTTCCTGGTCCCAGGAAATGGAAGGTATTTGAAGACTTGTTCTCTCCCTTTTAATAAGGCAAGAAGGAATATTACCTTGACACAGTAAGGAAACAAACACCATTCGGGCAAAGAGACGACATGTACATTCCTGAAGTGAATTAATGATGTGCCTGAGCAGGCCTCTTCCCCAATAAATTGAGTCAGCTGTTTGCACACAATTGCAAAGGTAGGAACTGTTGAAGCAAGTAAAATGAAATTCCTGGTCTTCCCATTAGATTCCCTCCTTGGTCATTAAAGAGCCTACCTAGACTCATCCCAGCCAGGGGTCAGAACGGTAGATTCAGGAGCAGTTAATACAGCGATAATGGAAGCAGGCTGGCCTTCAGTACTCATTAACATCAAAGCGTGATTTCATTTTGCCATTTTCAATTCTTGCTGTGTGTTTATAGGACCGGTAGGTAAAAGCTGCTTCCCTGGAAATGCATCCTAAGTTTTATTTATTTATTTATTTAACAAATTTATATCCTACACCTTCCTGCCAACAGCAGCTCAGGCCGGTTCACAATTATAATTAAAAAGCATAAAATACAACATCATACAAATATAAATATAACAAAATATAAAATCCACATGGTGGAGTGTAAAAGAAACCTCGCCTACCCCTTACCCATCTCCTCCACCAAAAGCCTGGCAGAAAAGCCACGTCTTGCATTGTTGTCAAAAGGAGGGGCGGTCCAGGGCCGCACAGACCTCTGCCAGGAGAGTGTTCCACAGCCTCTGTGCAGCCACCGAGAACACCTTCTCCATAGTCGCCCCCGAGATACGCGGGGGACTTCGAGAAGGGCACTCCCAGTCGACCGCAGGGGTCGATCTAGAGCCCAGGGAGTGAGGTGATCATGCAGGTCAGTAGGGCCCAGACCATAGAGGGCTTTATAGGTAAGTACCAACACCTTGAATTGGGCCTGGAACACTATAGGCAGCCAGTGCAAAGAACGGAGTACTGGTGTTAATGTGCTCACGGGGACCCGTCCCCATGAGGAGACGGACCGCTGCATTCTGCACCAGCTGAAGAGCGGCAATGTTGGAAAGTGGTTGCCAAAAGCACCAGAAGAATTATATTCAGGGGGGCACGGAGAGCCGCTTAATCCCGCCCCCTCTGTGACCACGCCCCTTTCCCAGGTGGGAGCCAGTGGGCTGCCACTGCAGCCTCTTGAACCTCCTTCCCAATGCACATGGCTGTCGCTCTGTTGGAGGACCATAGCTAACAAATGGCCCATATTCAGCAGGGAGGGTATTTAACCATGAGGAAGGCTTTCCAAGGGATGTGGTAAAAATTATTTTAAAAAAAATTCGCTCGTCACTCAGAGCCCTTGCGTCAAGGCTGGATGTTTTTCTTTAAAATCTGTTCTTGTTCTGACATAGGTTGTTGGGCGAGGTGTGGGAATTGCTGGGTGTGAGGCTCTTTGGCCCATGTTACGGAGAACAGACCAGATGGATAATGCTAGATCAACAGTGGCTAGCTAATCAAACAGCCACATGTCTGGCTCGCGCACGCCCCAAGGGTCATAAGATATTATTACAGAGGGGCTCATTACCAGCTGCTCTCTTTTTCTCCCAACACACACATCTTGGGGCAACCGGCCATTGTTCTCTCCATTTCCTCCCCTGCACCTTCTAGCTGAGGCAAGACCCCAGGCCTTCAGCTCTGCTCCACTCTGTTTGCGTACCTGCTACAGAATGATGCTGTGCTAGAGCAGAGAGGCAGTTTGCTAGAGGCATTGTACGGCTTTGCAAATCAACCTTTTCTGTCCTCCTTTGCCTACTGTCTGACGTGAGGCCTGGGAGAGACAGAAAGCAGCATGCTGGTGGTTATTCCTTCCTTTCTGGTGGATGACGGGGGCAGAGGTTGGCTCCTGATGAGGGAGAGCACAGCCTGCAGGCCGCAGGTTGCCCGCTGCCAGATTAGATGAGGATAACGATGGTTAGGGTTACCACCTCCATCGAGCTTTCGCTCAGAAGGGGCAGGACCCTGTTGGAAAGGAGATAGGAACATCCCTATAGCTCATTCCCAGAAGCCATGATTTCTCTGCATTACTAGGGGTGCCTTTCGCTAACCTGGAGAAATGGGCATTTCTCCTGGAACCTGGAAACTCTGGTTTAAAACCCAGAGAAGTGATAAATCCAATGATGTTCCTTTTTGGCTGTACAAATTTGCAAAGACAGGATAGACCATAGTGTTGCCTTCCATAAATAACTTGTGGAACCGAGCAACCTCCTCATATGGGATCGCCATTCTTTTGGCGTTCTTCTGGGGAAGCAACGCCATTCCTTAGCCTATTTCCATATGAAATGATTTATCTTCTGGACAGCAGAGTGAAAAATGGCAATACGCTATGTAGACTGTTACGGGGAGACTTGTCTCCTAAGGGGAAAATGCATTTAGTGGCACTCAGGTATGAATTTATGGAAGTTTAATATTAGACATTTTACCGAGATCAAAATGAGCTACTGTGTTTTTATTATTTAGTTATATATTTATTTTTAGAATTTTGCTACCCCCACCTCTCCTGCCACAGGCAGCTCAGGGCAGCTTACAGTTTGCAAAACAAACATTAAAACAACAATTTAAGAACAACTAAAAGGAGGACAAAAAGAAAAATAACCCCTACCCAACAACCCACTCCTTCACCCATCTCCCCGCCAAATGCCTGGCAGAACAGCCAGGTCTTACAACTTCTCTGAAAAAAGGTAGATCTGGGGCCAAATGGGCTGCCACCGGAAGGGAGTGTAACAGCTGTGGTGCGGCCACCGAGAATGCCCTCCCCTGCGTGCCCCCCCGGAAGACTCTGGGGACCTCGAGCAGGGTGCCCCCAGATGACCGCGGGGTCGGTCCAGCACCCAGGAAGTGAGACGATCCCGTAGATAGGTAGAGCCTAGACCATTTAGAGCTTTATAGGCCAAAACCAACAGTTTGAATTGGGCCCGGAAAACCACCGGCAGCCAGTGCAGAGTGGAGTACTGGTGTGATATGCTCCTGGCGACTCAGTCCTACCAGAAGACGAGCCGCCGCTTTCTGCATCGACTGCAGTTTCCGAGCCATCACCATGGGTAGCCCCACGTAGAGTGCGATACAGTAGTCCAATCTGGAGGTGATGAAAGCATGGATGATGTTGGCCAGGTCAGAGCCTGAGACAAACGGCCAAAGATGTTGCACTAGATGTAATTGGCAAAAGGTACTCCTCGCCACAGCCTCCACCTGGGCATCCAGGCGGAACTGCATGTCGAGGAGCATCCCAGACTTCGTACCTGGGGTACCAATGGAGGGCAGACCCTGCCAATAATGGGGGCCACCATCTCCATCACCAGCCTTACCCACCAACATCACCTCCGTCTTGTCAGGATTCAGTCTCAGTCGGTTAGTCCTCATCCAGTCCCCCACAGCTGTCAAACACCGAGTAAGCACCGAGACTGCAGGGCCTGGGTCTGTTGAAAAAGAGAGACACAGCTGGGTGTCACCATTATATTGATGACACCACACGCCGAACCTCCTGATCACATCACCGCGTGGCTGCATGTATACGTTGAACAGGACAGGACAAAACCGAACCCTGCGGAACTTCACACGAGAAGTCTCGGTATGATGAAAAAGACTCCCCAAGAACCACTCGCTGCGTTCTACTGGTCAGGAAAGAGCGGAACCATTTGAGAACAGTCCTGCCCACCCCTACACAGTCCCACTGCCGACATCCTGGGATCAGCTGTATCAAATGCAGCTGAAAGATCTAATAGAACTAACAGGGTCGAACGACCTCGGTCCATTCCCCGACACAGATCATCCACCAAAGCCCACAAGTGCAGTGTCGGTGCCATACCCTGGATGAAATCCTGACTGAAAGGGGTCCAGATAACCGATGCGGTCAAGCTGTTCCTGCAGCTGCTGAACGGGTAGTGGCTCAATAACCGTCCCTAAAAAGGGAAGGTTAGAGACAGTCCGATAGCTGGTGAGGGAGTCAGCGTCAAGCGATGGTTTCTTGAGCAGAGGCTGAACCACTGCCTCTTTGAGACAGCCCGGCACTCTGCCCTCCCGAAGGGAGGCATTGACCACTCCAGCCAGCAACGACCCCATTGTCTCCCAGCAAGATTTAATCAGCCAAGACGGGCAAGGATCTAATTAGCAAAATGTGGCCCTAACACCCCCAAGAACACCAACCGCATCGGCGGGTGTCACCGACTGAAATTGATCCCACAAAACCGGACGAGGCTTCCATAACTTCCAGTTCCGATATGTATTAATTGCGGCATTGAAGTTGTGGTGAATCCGAGCAATTTTATCCACAAAATAATCCACAAACTTGTCACAGCGAGCAGTAGATGACTCCATTCCAAGGCGGAGGGAGGCCGGACTGACCAGCCCCCACACCACCCGGAAAAGCTCCTCTGGACAGGATTTAGCGGATGTTATGAGGATAGCAAAAACCTCCTTTTTTGCTTCCCTCATAACTACAGCATAGGCTCGTAAACTGGCTCTATGACGCAATCTGTCGGTTTTCGTATGCGAACGACGACACCGTCGCTCCAACCGCCGCCCTTCTCGCTTCAGCTCCCGCCTTTCCTGGGAGAACCAAGGAAACCTGCGTAGCTGTCGCCTGATCAGCAGACACCTAGGAGCTGTGCGATCAATGGCCTCCGTCAGCAAGGTATTCCATAACAAGACGAGGTCATAGATGGAACAGTCGTCAAGGTCAGAGGGAAACTCACCCAGAGTCGTCTTGAACCAATCTGGTTTCATCAGCCTCTGGGGGCGAACCATCCGAATCAGTTCTGCACCTTCCCGGGGACTGCACCTTAAGGAGACTGAGAGCAAGCTCAGAGAAAAAGAGAGAGAAGTCTACTGCTGTTGGAAGGGACTTGTTTGTGCATAATTAACAAAGACAGATGGCTTCTAGCAGTCGCTGGGCTGTGGGACATCTGTAGCGGAATTTAAAAGGAAAAAACCTCTCCTAGTTTTCCTAAAAACTGCAGTTTTTAAAATGTTTGAGAGATTTCAATGTCTCATTTTTAAAAAATGAAAACACTATTAAAAACATTTCCCACTCCTAATTGCACCTATAACATAATGATTAAAATCTACAAGCTGGAAGTTCGAATTTCTAGTGGGGTTGGCTCAGTGTTTAGATTTCTGATATGTCAGGAGTTAGATCTTGCAAGTGTGAATCTTTTTGTCGCTCAACTTCCTTTAGCCTCCAGTTCAGCTTCTATAATGGAAGTTGCGGGAATTGTTGATTTATTTTTGGCCAGTGCACACAGGATTGCTGTTGTTGCTATGATCCTTTAAAAAAAAACAACAACAAAAAACCCAATCCGGTGGGCTGGCACCTTGTGATCTAGATATTGAAGCAAATAATAATTCTTTGTCCATGACATCTGTAACCAAGTAGACCAGGGGTGGAGAAACTTTCCCTTTCTATGGACTCTCAGTCTGGTTATTCGGACTATGGGGAGTGTTCTCTGCACAGCCAGCAGGAGGCAGCACCAAACGTTCAGCTGGGCATGCGTAGGGAGAGCACTCCCTCACTTCCCCAGTTGAAAATCTGCCTCTGACCAAGTAGAAGCTGCAGCATGGGCGCGCCACACCCTAACCTACTAGAGACCCTTAGAGGGTCAAGTGAGTAAAGTCTTTTCCTTAGAGGCCCCTGCCTCTTGTCTAGCGCCCCACAGCGCCAACGAAGCAGCGGCTCACCGACCCCCCCTGGATCTGGCCCCTGGGTACAGACCGGGCAGAGCGGGTGCGGGGGATCGGCCCCCGCAGTACGCCCCCCCCTGCCGAGGGGTACCTGCTGACATGACTGAGGTGGCCAAACCGAGGAAAAACGCTGCAGCGGAGCGGGAGGGCTGCGGCGAGGAAACTGAAACCGCCGCCATCCCTGCCATGGCTCCAGCGCCTCGCACTCAGCAGCAGAGCTCTAGCTCTGGAGAAGATGAGGACCACGAGGAGGCAGCCTCATCTGCCTCCCTTCAAGTAAGGAGGTCCCAGGCAGAATCCTTCCAACAGTTACAAATGGACACACTACAGTCCATGATGGGGGATTCTGGCCCGTATGGAGAAGAGAGACTAGGGATAGGTGTCCCCGCAAACGGGTTCGACCATCCCCCCCCCCCCCGGTCTGTCTCTTAAAGGTTCATCAAAGTCCTCCGACAAGGGGAAACATAAAAGCTCCCACAAATCCCCTACAAAGAAATCCATCAGGGAACTTGGCTCTTCCCCCGAGGATGAAGAAAGGGGCTTCCCGTTCAGGGAGGAGGGCGAACTTCCTCCCCGATGAGGGTTCAGAGACTGACTCCCCCCCCCCCCCCCCACAGAACCCCACTGGTCACTATCCAGACCTCAGAGGAGGATTTGGATCAGACGGCCGGCACCCACTCTTCCCCCTCATCTGTTAGAGACCCCTCCGAGTGGGACGAGATCCTGTCCAGCGGTCTGAAAGAATTTGGCAGAGAGCCGCCTTCTGACCAGGGGCCGAAGCTCCTTAGACAGCCGGAACGGGTCCTTAGGATCGCCCCCAGGACCTCAAAGAAGGGGGACTCGGATTCTTCCTCGGAGGAGGAGGACTCTGACCTAGTCACCAGCTTAGGGATGTAGTCCCTGTCGAAGGACACTACCCTCGATAGGGCCTTTGAGAAAATTATAAGAGCCCAGTGGAAGCAACCCACAAAACCCCTGAAACTATCCAGGTTTCAGCAGTCACTATATTCCTTCTCCAAGCACGACTCTATCTTTAGAACCCCCAGGTTGCCGCCGCAGCTGGCTCCCTGGCCTGCCAATCTGTGTTCCCAACTGAGGGCGATCTGTTGCCCAAGAACCCCGCCGACAAAGGGGTAGAGACTGGGCTCAGGAAGAGCTATGAGGCCTTGGCGAGCATATTGCAGATGACAACTGTAGCCTCATACGTGTCCCGTGCCGCCATGAAATGGTTTCAACTGGGCAAGGACCCCAACATTTCGGAGGCCGTATCACGGAAACAAGCCTCTAACGTGACTCTGGCTCATGCGTTTCTCGTGGACGCTTCCATGGACACTGTCACCTGGGCAGCCAAGGGCATGGTTACCAATGTGGCCGCCGGGCGCAGGCTTTGGCTCCGCTCTTGGTGCGCGGATCTTCACGCAAAGAACCTGCTAGTCAATAGCACGTTTAAAGGGGGCAAACTGTTCGGCTCCGCATTGGATAAGGCTCTGGCAGAGGCCTCAAACAAAGAAAAAGCACACTCTTAACCAAGTCCAGTCGTCTAAAAACCTTTTTTTGCCCTTTCCAGTGATTTTTCACAGGGTGCGAGACGCAACTACACCGCCAGTTTCTCCTGGAGCTCTGAGTCTCGCACAGGAATCATCAGGGACGTGGATCCATGTCACAGAGATTCCCTACTCAGACATCCTACAGACGTTCTGGTTCACCCAGCTGCAAGCCAGATTCCTGACTGCTCCGCACCCTGTTCCCCGGACTCTGCTGTCCTCGGAGGCCGCCTTCAGCTGTTCACAAACCGGTAGGAAAACGCAACCACGGACGTCTGGGTTCTACAGATGGTGGGGAGAGGATACGCGATCGAACTCGGATACAAACCTAGGGAGCGTTTCCGCATATCTCCTTCCTCCCGCGTCACCCACAAACATGCCGCTATGTGCCTCGAGATCACCAGACTCCGGCAAATTGGGGCAATAGAGGCGGTTCCAACACCAAAAAAGGGAAAAGGCCTCTACTTCATCTTCTTCCTTGTCCAGAAAAGGAGCGGAGAGTGGAGGGGAGTCCTCGACCTAAAAAGCCTCCAACAAAGCAGTCAACGTCCAGAGGTTCAAAATGGAGACCCTTTCCTCCATAGATCTCCAGGACGCGTACCTGCATGTCCCTGTCCTCCCTGCCCACAGACGGTGGCTCGGCTTTTGCTACCAAGATCACCACTGGCAGTACCGCGCCCTGCCCTTAAGCCTCGCCACTTCCCCTCGAACCTTCACCAAGGTGCTCGTGCCCCTCATCGCCAACCTTTGTCTGGAGGGTGTGGCCATATTCCCTTACCTTGATGACCTCATCAGAGCCTCAACGATCATCCCTGGGTGATCTCCGCTTCACCCACGGAGTCCCCCAGGGATCGAACTCCCAGCATGAACTGGATGGAACTGAAAGCCATTCATCTAGCTCTGCTACACTTTGCCAGGCAAGTGATGAAGCATCATGTAANAGGGTGTGGCCATATTCCCTTACCTTGATGACCTCATCAGAGCCTCAACGATCATCCCTGGGTGATCTCCGCTTCACCCACGGAGTCCCCCCCTCATGGAACCCGAACGAGTGCGACTTACGACAGACGCCAGCCTCCTCGGCTGGGGGCCCCACTTGGACGCAGATGAACGCAGGGCACCTGGTCTGCCAGGGATCGAACTCCCAGCATGAACTGGATGGAACTGAAAGCCATTCATCTAGCTCTGCTACACTTTGCCAGGCAAGTGATGAAGCATCATGTAATCGTCTTCACGGACAACACGACGGCCAAGGCGTACGTCAACATTCAGGGGGGATCCCGCTCGCTCTCTTTACATATCGAGGCCGCTTGGCTCCTTCGCTGGGCGGAGACTCACCTCTCGCTGTCAGCGCTATGCATACGAGGAGTCGACAACGTAGAAGTGGACTGGCTCAGTCGTAGAGAACTGGACTCAGGTAAATGGTCCCTCAACCAATCGGCCTTTCAGCTGATAGTCTGCCATTATGGCGAGCCCATTCTCGACTTCTTTGCCTCCCCATCCAATGCCAAAACTGTCCGTTTCTTCAGCCGGGATCCTTATCCCCAAGCCGAAGCCCACGATGCCCTCTGCCAACAGTGGCCCTGGGACATGCTATACGCCTTCCCTCCGTTTCCCCTATTCAGCAGGGTGATACACAGGTGCAAGCTACAACAAGCCACGGTCGTCCTAGTAGCCCCCTTTTGGCCTCGCAAACCCTGGTTTCCAGATCTACTCCACCTATCGAGGGAGGAACACATGGAGCTGCCCATCTCGACAGAGCTGCTATCCCAGGGCCCCTTAGTTTACAAATAGCCACAATTCCTGAAACTGACAGCTTGGCTCTTGAGACCCTAGCCCTTAGGCGCCTGGGGTATTCTGAATCTGTGATTGCGACACTGCTGGTGTCAAAATGCAAGTCAACCCAACGTATCTACCAGTGTACCTGGGGCGTGTTTGTAAAATGGTGTCGCACCCATGAGGTTCCTGACCGATCTCCCTCTACTGCTCAGGTTCTCCAGTTCCTACAGGAGGGGTTAGACAAAGGCCTTAGACCTAACACCCTCGCTAGGCAACTGGCAGCCCTCCATAGCACCCTGGGGTCCTGTACTGGCATTCAACTTTCATCTCACCCTCGCATTCAGCAGTTCTTAAAAGCAGCTTGCCGGATATCCCCCCCTAGTTGTTCACCGGTTTCCATCTTGGAACCTGAACATAGTGCTTAATGCCCTTACTCACCCTCCCTTCGAACCTCTTCAGGAGGTTTCTCTGTACTTTATCTCAATCAAGGTAACCTTTCTCATTGCCGTCACGTCTGCTAGAAGGGTTTCTGAGATTGGTGCCCTGTCTATGGACCCGGCTTTGTGCTCATTCAGAAAGGAGTCTGTTGTCCTACACACAGACCCTTCTTTCCTGCCTAAGGTGACTTCCTCCTTTCACCTTTCTCAGGAAGTTATCCTTCCCTCGTTCTGTCCTCATCCCCGTCACCGGTTAGAAAAGCGGTGGCGTTCCCTTGACCTTCGCCGAGCTCTTAAAATCTACCTTGAGCATACGGGGTCCTTCCGCTGTACCTCCAGGCTCCTGATTAGCTATCACCCTCGCTCCAAGGGGATTAAAGTTTCTAAAGACGTCCTCTCCAGTTGGATCTCTGCCTGCGTTGCCGATCCATATAGGGCTTATGGTTTGCCCCCCCCCCCCGCCCCCTAGAGTATTTGCCCACTCCACTCGGGGGGCGTCTACAAATTGGGCTTTTCGATCGAGGGCTCCTTTATCTGAAATTTTTAGAGCTGCAACGTGGAAGAACCCTCATACTTTCACCAGGCACTACAAGATTGACGTCTTAGACTCCGCTGAGGCCTCCTTTTGGTAGGAGAGTCCTGCAGAGTGTACTGGATCCCACTGTTTAAGCTTTGTCCCGCCCATTGCCGAATCAGGGGACTGCTTTTTACCTCCCATAGTCCAAATAACCAGACTGAGAGTCCATAGAACGGACAATTGGGTCACATAAGGACAATTCACGAGGTAAGGGGACCCGATGGGAGGAGGTTATTCGGCCCTCCCAGGGATGTCTCATCATATGGTACCTGTATTCCAGGCCTACTGGTCCATGTTGTATCCTTCTTAATGGGTGCCTGCCGGTGTTTCCCCGCTAGTTGCGGGGTTTGTGTTGTTCTTTGATTGTCTTTCAGATCTTTCCTTTTCCTACGGCTTCATACTCCTGGGGAAGCGAGGGACCGCTCTCCCTACGCATGCCCAGCTGAAAGTTCGGTCCTGCCTCCTGCTGGCCATGCAGAGAACGCTCCCTATAGTCCAAATAACCTCCCATCGAGTCCACAGAAGGACAATTCCCGAGGTAAAGGACTCAGTTGTCCTTTCTCCGAGATCACTTTTCCAGTGCTGGAAGATAGGAGCTGGAAAAGGGGCCAAACAAAAACTAGATTTGGCCAACAGAACGGAGACTTCTCCCCCACACACCCCCGGCCGAAGACCATGTGTATCTATCCTTTGCCAAAGCACGGAGGCTGACCCAGTGGAAGTGTTATAAGGGGGCGGGATTTAGTTATCTGTAGGAAATGAGCCATCTACACAAGGGGCAACCCATTTCCTTTCCTAATTTCCCAAGAAGTCATGACTTTGAACTCATTCATACAACACCCTTTGTGACGGGGGTCTTCCAGTCGTGCAATAGTTCATAGTGCAATAGTTAATATATGGTGTATAGGCCCTTCTTAGTACCGAGACCCCCTCAGGGTCCATATACTTGGGTGTGGCCCTCAAGAGGATAGATCCCACCTGAGTGGAGCCTCCCACTGGCTCTTCCCAAAGACAGCTACTGAATTGAGCAGATGGTCTCTGGAACTTGGCAAGCTGTCCTGGGTTGAGGAGGTAGCTTCTCCAGCAAGCTCCTTCTCCTCTGGCCACCCAAGGGTAAATGAGCTCAGCCCTTATATTGAGCTCAGGCATGTTCCGTTCCAACTAGGCAGACTGAACATGCCCAGGGACTCTAACTCTGCTTGCAGTTAGATCCTTATCTGAACATGCTCTAGTTTTTAGACTTCAAAGTCGTCTTTCAGCCCTGCTGAGCATGCCAAGAGACTGGCAGCTTTTTAGCCCTTATTGACTAAAGCTGTTCTGACAGCTCCGGGCCCTTCCATACAGGATGACTCCCCTTCTTCCTTGCAAATTTGCCACTTGTTTCTTCATCTGTGATTGCCTTGCCCTGTAGCAAGGTGTTCTCAAAACTGCTGACTTCCCTACATTCCCATGGCCCACCCCTTCCATCAAGTGGCAGGGAACAAGGGGCTACCAAGGAGAACGAAGTGGCACAGGTTTAACGCATAACGCAACACTCTGAATGTGCCTTTGTGCCACTACCCCTTCCTGAGAGGTTTTTGTGAACGCCCTTCGACCTGTTCAGAACTTAGCTCTGGGAACTCACCAAGGCTAGACTGTGGTTTTACCAGTTGCTCAGCAAGATAGCAGTGGCCAGGACTTCTCTGGAACACTTGGCCTCCGTGTGAGAATTGTCAACAACCACAGGCTCTGCTGACCCAGTGCCTGGCACACACCTTTTTATTCTTCCATCTCCGTGAGGCTTTGTGATGGCCCCAACTACCCTGCAACCCTTCCTTTCGTTTCCCCTTCCTGCTATTTAGCCTCAAATCTTTTACGTACAATCTGAAATGGTTTTGTCTTTCTAAGCCATGGACTGTCTATGGCCATTTTGTTCCCACTGAATTTCTTGATAATCTGTTCCTTGACTAATGAGATTCGCTGGTTTGGTTTAATTTATTTGGTTCTTATCATTTTCCGTTCTTACTTGGATTTAGACAGGACGCCTTTGGTAAGAGGTGGCTTCTAATTCATGTCATTGGCCTCCATTTGAAATGACTCCTTTTATATTCGAGGGATTTTCAACTAATCCAGTCTATTCTAGTGTAGACTATTTTGGTTTTTCCCCGTAAAAGCTACTGCATTTAAAGTTGGTTTGGAAGTTAGTTACAAAACCAAATTTTGATGAAAAACACATTTTCAAGCATGTTGAAAAACTTTGTTGAGATTTTGTTACGTTTTATTAAGTTTGCAAGGGATTTTTAAAGGGGCGGAGTGTCTACATTCTGGATTCCTATGCTGGGAAACTCAAAATTCAATATTTTGAAACTGGGAATTTCTTTAGCAGCTGAGTATGTCTTTGTTATGGTGTAACTTCTAAAAAGCCAGAGACTTAGTCATAACAAACAAACTGGCTTAGGCAAGCCAGATCCCACGAACAACATTGAGAGAGTTCTTGTTTTGACAGTGCTGTTTCTCTCTGTTTTTGATGCTGTTGAAAAGAAATTGAAATTTCATCACAGGCAAAACTACATTGGAAACTTAGACCAGGTCTGTTTTTACATGATTTCTCTGTTGATTTTAGCTAAAACTGATTTTAAAAAATAAGTGTAAACCTGTTTTCACAGAGAGTTTCTGACATTGGTGAACTTTGGATGAGGTCTCTACCTTTTTCTCCTGTTTTGTCTTGCTCCGAAGAACAGTCATTTTTCTTTCCCTTGCACTCCACAATCTTGCCTATGTCCATTTGCTCTGATCTTTTTGTTATTGGGCAAGCATGCATTTTCATTCTTTAATTCCAAATCCCATTTGCTGGGATCATTGACCTTATAATATCCAGCTCCTCTGCTGCTTGGTATTAGATGAGTATTTCCTTCATGGGCCCACTCTGGACCAGACCTTTTTGTTTTTGTTTTATATGGGATGGAAAAAAGGAATGTGCTCCTGTTTTTTGAGGTCTGGAAATGTTCCGTCTAGAACACCGAAAAGACACAACGCAGCTCTTTTCCATTACCCGATGTCACAGTGCTTGGTTACATAATTACTCTTCTCCTAGCTTGTTTTGTGACGGGTTGGTATTCTGCTTGGGAAAATCGTGATCAAACAATCCTGCCTCTACTAATTGTCAATTTTTTTTTTTTAAATTCCATTCTTTTAAATTCCTTTATCAATCTATTTTAGGACACACATGACTGAACAATATAATGAGCTGTGGGAACTGCATGAGAGAGCTGCTGGGGGTTTCCTCGCTATCTCTCTCCCTGCACCCCCAGTTAGAGTGGCTGTCAGTCACCAGAAAGGAATGCCCATGAAAATTGCATAGATAAGATGTTAGGGGGATGGGATGGGAGCTGGGAATGTGCTGATTCAGTCCTGTTGGTGCACAGGCTGGGATTTGTTTGCGTGTTCAGATTAGCCCATTTGAGTTTCTCCCCTACCTTCCATATGGTGCTGGGGAGCTGATGGTTGTGAGCAC
The DNA here is from genome assembly GCA_003113815.1 of Sphenodon punctatus. Taxonomy (NCBI): domain Eukaryota; kingdom Metazoa; phylum Chordata; class Lepidosauria; order Sphenodontia; family Sphenodontidae; genus Sphenodon; species Sphenodon punctatus. Next base: position 12,080,024 of record QEPC01002388.1, on the reverse strand, counting down.
GTGAACTCGCTCCTCTAACGGTGAGTTACTAGAGTGATATATAGTTAAGACAGCTTGCAAGTTCTCATTGAACAGCGCCTATATCTTTCAGTATAATTAACAGTGCAACCTCCTTGCTTAATAATGCATACCTCCTCCCAACATTATCAGAAATCCCAGAGGGATAAGCCCAGCCCACTTGGCCAATAAGCTCCTCCCCTTGCAAATAAGCTCTGCCCCATTTACGCAAACCTCCCAGCATTCCAAGTGCATAAAGCGGGTCAGATGTTCTGCGTCTCATTTCCCTTAGTTTCTTGTCCTTTGTCCTCTCAGGTGCTTTTCCTGGGAGGCAGCCAGGAAAGAGGTATCTGAGGCTTGAATAGCAATATGTTTGTCTCTTTCCTGATTTATTGCCATCTCCTAAATACAAATGGGATGTATTCTGACCCAAAGCTCTGGCTATGAAGTTTGCTCTTTGGTTTAGATTCAGAAAGCTGGGATCTGTCTTGATACTCGGAATTATTTTGGCAGGTGCTGTTTTTAGCTGGCATTGAACGAGTGAATGCCTTGCATAGTTTTCATTATTAAAACAAGTTGTTCCATGCAAACACCTGAACTATAGAAACCTGGGTTCCATATGGGGAACAATGCATAGTGTAAGCTAATGGAATTATTATTTTTTTGGCTACAGAAAGGTCCATAGCTTCCCCTCCAGCTAGCTGCACCTATTGATAGGAAATGTTGGGGTTCTACATTTTTGGGCTTTCTGCCCCTTTTTCCAAATTTCAAATGTGACTGAAGTTAGTTTGTCGGATCGGAAGTTATTCAGGACAAACCCACCCCTTCGTTCTATAGGAGACCAGACTAAAAAGGTATTGAATCAGATCATCGTAGAGTTGGAAGGTCATTTTACTCCAATGGTTGTCAAATTTTTGTGGACGAGACCCACCAAAACCTTTTGGATCCACTTTAATAGATAAATAAGAATCCAGGACCAGGAGTGGCTGAGCAGCGGGAGCGGGTGAGTGAGGCAGTCTTGGCAGTGGCAGCAGGAGCTGGTATGAGGCGGCCAGAAGCAGCAGGATGTTTGAACAAGAGAAGTAGAAAAGCTGCAGGAAGCTACACCCCACTTCTCTTTACTCTGTCCTCAGCCCTCAGCGGCACAGGCAACCAGAACAAATGGCAGGAGGAGACGCAGCAAGGGACGTGAAGCACCTGTACCAGGCCTCGTTGGCCTTCCTGGGACCCATCCGAAATCCTGCTGGGACCCACTGGTGGCAAACTACTGATCTAGTCCAGCACCCTGCCTTGTGGTTAGGATCATCTATCCCCAAAGCATCGCAAGATTAAAAAGCATGATGTTAGGAAGTGGCCTGGGCCGTTTTAGTAGTTAAATCCTTGTAAAAGTTAAATTCTTCTAAAATTCTGGGTTTTGAGGGAGGAAAAGCAATCGTTATTTTACATTTTAAAGGTGAATATAAAAGTTGGTACTCCAACATTTTAACGTCTTGCAGCTGCTCCAGACCTAGAGAGAATTTTTATTCATTTAAATTTTAACCATGGGAGTTGGAGCTGCTCCAGGACTGTAAAGAAGGCTCCTTAATTAAGGTTTTAAGCTGATGGAACAGTTTTTGTGTGTGCAATTTGTTACCATTTAAAAGTTTTTTAACCATGTTTTTGTAATTAAACCTTTGTGTTTCCCCTTCCCTCCCACTCATACACATTGATATCAAAGTCCTCTGTGCATTGATTCTGCTGTGGGTCTCTGGTCCAACTCCGAATAGAAGTCACCTCCCGCTGTTACTGGAGGCAGTACCGTTCATTTTGACCGTTCAGGGGTTTCTGTTATACTGGGCGCATACTTTGTTAAAAAGTCAGCATGCTAAAAGATGGCCAGCTTTTTGTGCAGATGTTAACATACTTGCCAACATTTCCAGTGGCCAAAGAGGCAAGCGGCAAATAAGCTCCACCCTGTCACACGCGTCTATGTCTCTATTCCACTCTTGTCCTCCTTGATCTCTCTGCTGCCTTCGATACTGTTGACCACTCACTCTTGCTGGATTCCCTTCACTCCCTTGGCTTTTGTGGCTCTGTCCATAACTG
>QEPC01002388.1:12062951-12075782 GCA_003113815.1 Sphenodon punctatus | reverse complement strand
GCGCTGGCGGAATTGCGGAAATTGCGAAAATGTCATGTTTCCACGATTCCACTAAGTTGCGGAATTAAATAAGCGGAACCGCGGAACCGCGGAATGAAACCGCGGAATGAAAGCCTCTGCCACGCCGTTCCACTAATTGCGGAAACACTGTTTCCGCCGGAAATAGCTACCACTGCGATATTCCGCTACAGCCCTACTGCATAGTATGGGCTCTCCACGCAGAGGTACGTTTTTACCCTTATGGCAAATTTACTGACAATCTGCTGAGACTAGGAGGTAAAACCATTTCATGGTAAACATGTACATTTTAAGCCAAACCAGATGCTAAAAAACAATTTACAGTGATCTTGTAAGGAAGGATTTGGAGGTGTCCAGTCTCTCTCCAGGTCTTAATGGGTAATCAGACCAAATTCCATTCATTCTGGGGTGATTTACTGCTATGATTGTTGAGTTCCTTTTGGGCTGGTTTTTAGTTCACATTGAGGGGGGAAGAAAGTCGGCAAATCCATTAAAATGGAAATGTGCCTGATGTGTGAAAAATAATGCAATTCCATGAGTGCAGAAATAGTCTCCTTTTTTAAAAGTGGGTGTGCTATTTTGAGCAGCAGAGAACCTGCCTGCAAGCGTGTTGGTGAGTAAATAGCATCTGTCCGCTCTACCTCTCTGCATCTCGAACGTGGGAAAGAAGCGGTTAAGAAAAAGAAAGGCTGTTGAGTTGGGTTAGCCATAAGATTGCTAATATTTTAGAGGGTTTTAGAGCAGAGCTTTAAAAAGGCCTCGCAGTATTTCAAACTCACCCATTGTCTGCTGGAAGCCGGCCAGGGTTACCATGACTACAAGGAATTATTACTCACTGCCAGAGCTGGAGGAAAAGCTCATACTTTTGGCTTCCAAACAGGAGGGGTGGACTTTATTTAATCCACAGTGTTTATAGGCCGAGACTGGCAGGAGCATTGAGAAATAATTACAGGCTTTCCATTTCATTTCCAGCTTGGTTTTAAGTCTGTGTGGCCTCCTTTTTGTGACGCTGAGGTAATGGTAAAATGTGCAGTGTGATGTAGGTGATACGCAGATGCTACTTTGTAAGTAAGTATGAAGTACTTTTTTGTTTTGTTTGTACGTTCTGACGTGGGATCTAAACTAGGCCAAAGGCTCCTGTTAAGAGACATTCCTTTGTGAAGCAGGAATTGGCCTTGTTGACAGGGATGTCAAGCAAGGAGGCCGTAATTAAAGTGCTGGAGCTCGAGGCCTCTCGTCTGTGGTTGAGATTGGCCACCTCTGGATAAACTTTGTTTTCTTTTAGTGAATGATAGTGAGTCAAGGCTGCTTCCTTGAATAGAATTCCCCTCCTCTTTGTTTGGAACCTTTTGAATGAAAACACACGAAGAAAGTTTCCTCCGCTTCACGTACAAGTTTTGGTGCTCGCTGCTCTGCGAGGTAGCAAGGTGGGTTTGGCGCTGCGGTTTGGAGGAGCAGATTGCGACATTTGTGCATAATTAGTGCCGGCTTGTTTAATCCTTGAAACAATCAGCAAAAGCGATGGCTTCATTTGGGTCTTGCCTGCTGAAAGCATTATGTGATGGGTTTAACTTGGGTTAGGCTAGGGGAAGCTTTAAGCAGCTGGAATTGTACGATGACAGTTACGTATAAATGCTGAAAGGCATGTTCAGCTCCCAGGCTGTGTTTGTATGGAACCGGGGCTGGAAAGCGAGTTTCGCTCTTCTCCTGTGGCAGTGGTTTTGTTATCAGAGTGAGTGAGAGTGTTTTAGCTACCTTGGAGCCAGTTAACAATTCAACTAGCATCATTTATTCCGCTGCTGATCAGGAATAAGTTTCTCCTTGTTGGGAGCACCATTGACAGGTAGGAATAACTTCTCTGGAAATAACTTCCAAACAGCATCTTGCCTTGTGTTCTGGCAAGCCAAATACTGTGTGACTGTGACTCTTTGGATCAGCTAGCCATCGTGCAGAGGGCCTGGTGCTGCGTGCCCATGTCCTCTTGGGTACCCAGTTTGGCCATGCTTTTAACTAGCCATACGTTAGCTTGCACATAAGTTGGCACCAGGCAATTGCTGTCCCATGAAGCTAGAAATCCCTCTCAAAAGCTTCCGTTTTAGACCACATTTTTGACAAACCGTTAGTTCAGTACAGTTGGGCCTTCTGTTTTACTCCTGAACTGTTCACAGAAACCGAATACTAAACCGATTTATCAGGAGTCTCCCTACAACGCTGGAAGTACATACCCCTCTTCGGTTTTTATTTTGTGTAAAAGTACGAGGGTGGCAACCACGGTTCAGCAATCCTTACATCTTGTCTAGGGAGGAAATCGATGTATTCCTGCTTTGGTTTATGCAGTTCATCAGAATGACACCGGGGTAGAATAGTTACTTAGGTTTCATTAAACTCTATTTAGTTGCTGTTTAACCTCTGTTCGTAGAGCATGGCCTGAGTTCTCTTAGACCCATAGTTGGGGTTGGGACGATGTATCTCTGTAGTTAGGCCCTAGGGAGATGTAGAAGGTTGCCTTCTCTGCCTTGTGCAGGCAAAGGTTTAAGCAAACCACTGTCTCCACCAATAAAACTGCACTGTAAAGTGCTTTGAGATCTTTGGATGAAAAAACATTCCATATGTTCCTTGTGTTGAAGGGGTGGCTCTGCACGTTTTGACAGGCTGGCTGTCTCCCAAGCCCCGTGTTGGTGTCTTCCCGTTTCCTCCGAGCTGTTACTTTTGTGAAGGAGGCTTCCAAGTGTGATTGCTAAAGTTGTCAGCCTATATCCCAGCATCCCTCCAAGCGCCTGAGTCCCCGTGCCGTGAAATCTTTTCCAAGAAATTCTGGAACGGAACAGTTTGCAATATCCTGTAGCTAGGGGTGGGGAACCTTTTCTTTGGGAGTGGGGCAAAATGGTGATCTAAAAACTGCTAGAGTGTCGTGCAGCCCCCAAAAGGGGTGGCGCTGGGGACTTGCCCACCAGTCAGCTGTTTTGCAAGAAGCAGCAGCCTCTTTGCTGCCAGCCTGCCATGCATGCAGCATCCCTAACCTCCTCCTGGCTTGGGCAGGAAGCAACAGAGACCTCCCCACCCATCGCTCCTGCACCAGGCAATGGGCTACATCAAAGGAGCCAGGGTGGGCCAGATGCAATGGAGGGAATGGGGCCGTGTTTGGCTAGTGGGCCGGAGGTTTCCTGTCCTCGCTGTTAACTGTGTGCGCATCTGGTAGAATTCTTGATGCGTCTGCTGACTGGCTTGGTGTCATTTCTTTTGGAAGGTAGATGGGACTGTGTGGGGAGGGCACCAAGGTTGCTCCGCCATTGAAACTAAATTAGCATCCTTAGCCCCAGCCACCCAAGGCCATGCCATTGACATGTGCCCTCCTAGTTAAGCCAGAGTTTGCCCTAGAGACTCTTGTAAACTGAGGCCTGCTAACTCGCTGTCCCTTCTTGCACAATGGCGGAATGCTCCGGTGGTCATAAAGAGGCTACTTTGTTTGCCTGGGTGTGCGTGTGTGCGCGTGCATGCAGCGTAACCCCATTTAGCTCCCTTCTCCTCTCCCAAACCCCCACTTTGCACTAGGGAACGCATAATTGGCTAATAAATTCTGAACTGAAAGAGCCGGCTCCCAGGGCTAATTGTTTGGTGCTGCTGCCCTGGGAGCAGATTGCCCCAGCACGCAGCTTGGGGACAATCCTGACTGCTCATATGGGCTGAAATGGTGCAGCATGGTCTCCAGCGTGCCGTTGAGGTGCAGGTCTCCCAGATGTTGCTTTTGCGGGCTGATCAGTCCGTCCAAATGAATGCAAAGAGAAACCATCATAAGTTGCCTCCTATCCATCCATCCCCTGAGCTCAAACAAAATCTCCCATTCATTTATTCTTTTGCTCTTGGAATTTCCTTTAGCGATCTCCTTGATGTAGCTATGGAGCCGATGCGTTTGACCCTTGTTAGCCTGACTTGCTTTGCTTCTTTTTAAGGAACCGAGTGATCAGGAACCAGATCTGATAACTCCAGAGAGTGGAGCCCTTCCCCTGGGCACTTTTGTAAAGAAATAAAAAAGCTTTCCTCATCCCCCCCCCCCCTTCTCTTTTGAGTTACAAGCACTTTCCCCTCTTGGTTTCCCCGCCAGCTCCTCACATTGCTAAAATTGAAACATCAAGAAATCTGAGGCAGCGGGAATTAGCACCAGTGTTTTGACACCTGGAGGTAAAATTTCTATTAGCTTTATAAGTGTGTGTGTGTGTCTGTGTGTGTCTGTCTCTCTCTCTCTCTCTCTCTCTCTAGATAAAACAACACTAGTTTTGCCAACAGATTCCTTATTACATAATTCATGAGACCCCTGCTTCTGACAGTAGGTGTTCTCCTTTCACTTCTTTGGGTTCTTGGAGGATGAGTTTGGTTTTGTGTAGTGGGTGGAAAATAGAGAGATGACTGGAGTGGTAATGGGGCAGGTATCAGGGGGAGGGAGATTGGTAATTATTTTGTTTCCCACAAATAGAGTGGGAAAAAGGAGAAATGATTTGAATGCTGGCTGCCTTATTGGTGTTGAAAAGGTTTTGAGGCTGCAAGAAACCAGCTTCCTGCATTGGATGGTTGCGGCGTTGGTTGATCAACTTTTTAGCCATCCAGGGGTGAGATGTTTGAAAGGTCTTCCATTTACTGAACCCTCTTCTCTTGATACCACATTTTATCTTTCAGGATCTCCCTCCTTCTCTTGTAACTAAGCTGATCTCATGCATCTGCCACTTCTCAACTTCATGAAAGTATCCCTGTTTCTCCTTAGGTTCCCTTTCCATGTCTGTCCTAGATTGTAAACCTGAATGGGAAGGAACCCCTCTCATCACAGCTGGTCAGTGCTGCCAGGCACATATATAAAATATTTATTTTATATAAATACTTATAAATAATAGTAATTTTCAGTGCTTTTGAAAATCCTTCTGCCATCAATTTTGCTGTCTAAATGGAAGCCAAACTCTTTGACAGTCTAAATTTTGGGGTGCCAAGATGTTGGAATTCTGGCCCATAGCATGAGATCCAGGAAGGCTCTTGTTAGAGGATGGATGTAAGTGTCTTGCAAAACATTGGAGCTATCGGAACTTGGGAGACATTTGTAGTAACTCCTGTTATTTTTGCACAGATTATCCTCAACGCAGGGTACGTGCCCTTCATTCCCTTTTTTCCAGTTGACAGAGAGCGAGGAAATTGGCCCAAGCTCACGGACCTAGCTATGAGGAGTTCTGACATTTCCAACTTAATCGACAGCTCCGTATGCAAGATTATGCTTTTTTCCCTCTTTCTCGCCGAGACAGATTCTGAGAGGAGAGCAAAGCCCCATTTTGACATTTCTGTCATTTTCGCTTAAAGAGCAAGATTACAGTAAATTGGATTAAGTGGAAAATCTTCCTCAGTTTGTGGCTTGGGCTGATTTATAGATAGATGTCATCTGCTCGTCATTCGGCGTTATTTAAGCATGTGCTTGATGGCCGCTTTAATGGCTTTGCTACAGAGAGTCCGATTATGGTGGTAAATCTTGAGTAGAAAGCAAGTTACACAAGACAATCTTAATTTCTAGCCCCTAGCACAGGGACTGCATGGCACTGTTCTTTCTGCAGGGATGGAGATGGAGCAGGAACACGGGTTAGTACCGTGGGTCTCAAACCGGGGGTGCTGGAGGTATTTAGAGGGAGAGTAAGAAGGAGCACAGTGGGCGAACGTTCTGGGTACAGCCACATGAGACACTTACCACAGTTTCGGCAGCCTTACCACCCTTCGGTTACCGTTGCCACATGATGCAGTGCAGCATGTGCCAAGCGACCGCCAGAGATTCCCCTCTGCTGCGGGGTGGGCAGCTGGCTGCTATGCCCCTTGGGAAAAGGCAGAGGACACAAGGCACAGCAGCCTTGCCCCGTTTGGGATATGAGGTAGCGTGCCACTGCTTGTGGCACTGGTTCCTGGCTGCTCAGCCGCCGGGCTCTGAGCAGTAGGCGCTATCTCCAGTCCTGTGTGGCCACATCACATCCGGGGGCGGGATTGTGGGTGGGCCGGGGGAGAGGCAGGCGCCCGTTTGTCTGGTTGGCACCTCAGCCCACCCTAGGCCATGGCGGGAGATCCAACAGCAGCCTGTCTGGCTTTCCCATGCGAGCGCCCATCTGCCCTGCTCCTCGTGCTGGCCCCAAAGTGTAGCGGCAGCGATTACCTGCCATGGGGCGCACAGGGACCAGGCTTGCTGCTGTTCGTGTGACTGCACCCTCTGACTGAGCTAGAGGGAATTTCCAAAATGACTGGGAGGGAGAGGGAAACTAACAGGGAGGTGGGAAAGGGAACAAGGTGGGGGTGGGGGGTGTAAGGGGTCTGCACTACCAAAGCCAAGAGGGAGGAGAGGAGGTGCCATTTGAGGACAGTCTAGTGGTTAGAACAGGAGGGAGGGACTCTCAGGATGGCGCTCCCAACCGTAATCAAGTTGTTTTAATTTGGGAGTATCATTTTTAATCCCCCGAAGGCAGAGGATCATGTTGAAATACTTTGAGATTCTCAGTGTCCTATGACAAGTTGATAGGTAGAGAGGGGCTGGATGTATAAAGTCCTTCACGCAGTGTGTATCTAGCTGCAGGAAGTGGGTTTTCTCCAGTTAATTTTTTAAAGCTTTAATAAATGATGGGATTTGCGGAAACCTTTTTTAAAAAAAATTTGCAAATGGGTCTTTGTAAGGATTGGTGATGTGACAATGAGGAGCTTTCCCTAGCTTCTCATCCCGATGGACTGGTCCCTTGACAGTCCTGTCATTCAGGGTCTCCTCTCCCTATAGCCCCAGGAACCTGTGTAGACTGCTTTTCCCCATTGTTCTAACTCCTGACTTGCCTGATGAAGGACCCTGTGAGGTTCAAAAGCTTGCATACCCCCAGCAACTGTAGTTGGTCCAATAAAAGAGATCAATGTACTACTTTGTCTCTATTGACAATGGGGGAAAAGACAGTGAACAAGTGTCCCTATTGTAAGTAAGCCAAGCACGTGCACCTGCGACTACTCAAATTCATGAGTATCTCCCTGTCTCTCCCTATGTTCCCCTCTCCGTTGTCTATCCTAAATTGTAAGCCCCTTGGGGCAAGGGCCTGTGTCTTTAATGATTGTTCAGTGCCGTGGGCGTTGCTGACTCTATACAGATACGCTTTACGGGGACAGCCAGACTATGCTAGTTGAGCAGGTCGGTTCCTACTTTTGTTTTAACAATAGATGCTGTTTGAACTACTCTCCTTTATTGCTGAGAAGTCTTACGAATCTTCTCTCCTGGGTTAAAAATGTGTCCCCTTACCTGGAAACTGAAGCGTTTATAAACGTTAGCCTGACTAACCTAGTGTAGCCGTGTTATACAATTTTAATTTTATTTATTTATTTAGTTCAGTTTTTACTCTGCCCTTCCCAGATGGCTCAGGGCGGCTTACAAAACAAATAAAAACAATACATATAAAAACTAAACAAACAACCCCCAGCCCCCACCCCCATTCCCTATCCCTGCCCACCAAATGCCCTAACAAATAGAAAGGTCTTGCACTGTCTCCGGAAGATGCTCTGGCTCAAATGAACCTCGCGGGGGAATTCCATAGCATCAGGGCAGCAACCAAGAATTCCTCCCTGCGAGCCCTCACTGTATGAACACGACTAACCGGTGGTACCCACAGGGAGGTGCTCCCGGCCTGTCCCAGGGTCTGCAGTGGGGTGTGGAATGACAGGCGGTCTCTCAAATATGTGGGGCCAGATCGGTGTCCCCCCAAGCCCCAGGTTGCTCTTTCCAGCATGGTAACAACTTTCCTCTAAATCTGACCTTATGTGACTTCCCTCTCCTTTCCTCCACCCTGTGTTCTGTGCTACCTTTGTCATCTCATCTGTTTAAACAGCTGCTGATGCTGTCAGGAAAACTGTTGATAGTCTCTGAAAACAAAATGTTTGGGTCATGCAGGTTTATTCTCTGCTGCTTCTGCTTATTTGTAAGGTACTTCTCCTTTCGAGGATGACCTCATGATTGCTCAGCCTCTGTTGTGATGTGCCCATTGGATGACGGCGATGTCACTTGGGGGCTTTGCTAACGGCATGACGTGAATTCTGAAAGAATTGTTGATATTTTTAGAATCCCATTTTCCTTTTTAAGATTTCTGTAATAATGAGCAATGTGGGAATGGAGGGGCTATTATTTCTAAACTGCATCTCTCTCAAGGTAATTATCCAACAGAACTGGTGGAAGTAATTTCGGAGTGGGTTTTGCTGTTTGATGCAAATAATGTATCCATGAACCTTTGCCCAAGACTCTGGAAGTTCAAGATAACAGAGCTAATTGTAGTTAGCAAATCTCCTAGCTTAGGTGAGCCCCAAACTCCTAAAGGCAAAGCCCCTTGGGCAAAATCTTGGAGGGAGGTGGTAACCCCTAGCCAGGAGTAATTCTAACCCTGCCGCCTTGGAGGGAGGTGGTAACCCTGGTGCTCGGGAAAGGAAGGCTTGCATTCTCTAGTGGAGGAGGCAACCAGAGATCTTGGGATGGACTTGTGCAGTGGTTTTGCAGACTGGCCCTGTGGTTAGCTTTGCCTGCCCAATGCTGTTTTCAGTGGATTGTTGCATGGCAAAGATTAAAATGGCTGGCAAAGAGGATTGGATTTTGGACCGAAATCCCACTCTCCCCAGGAGGCAGCTTGGTCTGGCGGATAGACAAATGGCCCGATCTGTTTGAGGTGAGGATTAGGAGGGAAGAAAGGCTGAGCTGCATTCCTGGTGGTAAACATTGCGTTTCAGAGTTGCAGCTGAACTGGCAGGGCTGCCGTTGGGAGAGAGGAAGGGCTGGCTCTCATCGTTGGCCTTGAAAGCTGAAACATCTGCTGGAGTCACGACTTGCATCTCTCTCTTTTGACTTGGCTCAATAAACTCCATCAGGAACCTACTGTTGATTTTTCTGGTGTGCCCCATGCTGTTATCTGCCACTGGGAGCTAATGCATATTCCTCACAGCCTCCGATGACCCTCATAGCAACCGCCATAAAAGACATCTGGCTTCCCTTGGCCACAGTGAATTAGTTGCTCTTTCCAGAGTGATGCTACATCAGGGCTTTAAACCAGTGGTTTTCCCTGCCGGGGGCCACTTTGAAAATTAATACAAACTCCAAGTGCTGCATAGAAGTTGGGGTGCGGGTGTGTAAGGGGAGCACTCAAGAAGAGGCGGGTCCAGATAATACATCTGTGCTCTATCGTGTGCATGCCCTCATCTCTGCTGCCTTCTCCAGAACTTGATCTTTCAGATCTTCGGGGTAGGAACTAGATCCAGGAGCCAGTTTCAGGAACCAGGAAGAGGCCAAGTAAAATCTAGTCCTAAGCTGTATTTGGGTCCCGGGCCTCAGGTTTCCCATCTCTGGTTTAAACAAAGTGCAAGATGCATCCAGGAAGGAGAGGCTTCCAAAGTTGCACGTCCATATCTGGGCTCTATAGCAACTTGGGAGAGTTAAGCAAGCCCTAATCTTCCACATGGAAGCAGCAGTCATTGGCTTTAAAAGCCGAGCTGGGTGAAAAGATTTCTAGCAAACTTCTTGTAGTTAAGAGCGAATGTGTTTTGGATCTTTTCAGGGGAGTGTGTAAATCTTTCTATATTTTCCAGTTCTAATCTTGGAGACGTGGGGCGTATGTTTTCTATCCCACAAGGTAATCGTTACCTCCTGCTCACTCGCCACCAGAAAGTGGCTGACACACACGTTCAAAGATGAACACCACTTCTTGAGTGCCTGATATTTACCTGGCTGGTTGTGTAATATTATTCCGTAGGTGGTAAGTGGGCATTATAAGCCAAAGGTTACCGATTACTGATAACCTACTTTAGTGTCAGTGGAGAGGGCGGAGTGCGAAAACAATGGGGGATTTTCTGTCTTTCTTACCTAGGTCATCTGAATTGGTGGAACCATGTGGTGTTGGATTCCATCTGCAAAGGAGTCGGTAAATGGAACTTGAGACAGAAGGTAGCTAGGAATGTGCAACTTTAAAGGGGTTTTGCTTTTCTCTGTGTGATGAAATGGCACTTATATAAATAAATTCTAGATCAGAGGTGGGGAACCTTAAGCCCAGGTGCTGAATGCAGCCCATGACAAGCTTTTATTTGTCCCTTTTCCAGTTCCTGGATCTGGATTCTGGATCCAGTTCCTACCCTCAAGCACTGAAAGACTGAGCTCAGGGTAAGAGCCCATGTTCACTGCGTTTCCCCTATTATTGGTAATAGGGGGAAAAACGTGGCCGTGGCTCCCTAAGGGAGCAGAGACAAGGGCATGCACACTAGGATAAGGGACAGGCATCCATGGCACAGATCCATGATCCGAACTCTCCTCCTCTTGAGCACACACCTTAAACACTCCCATTTCCAGCTTCTGTGTGATTCTCCGAGCTTGTACTCCTTTTCAAAGGGGTCCGAGGGAACGAGAAGTTTTCCCACCCTTGTTCTAAGTTATGTGTTGTACTCTTATTAGCCCCTGAACTAGATAAGGAAAGACGTGCAGTAGAAAGAAACCAGGAGAGCAGGAAATCCGGTGTAGTCAGCAGAGAATATACTGAAGCCCTCAAAAGTGCCAGAGCGCATCATCTGCCTGGGACGGCCCTTGATATTTTGCCAGTCGGTGTGATGATTTGCCAAGTCGAAAAGTTCTCTGGAGTCTTGGAGGTGTTTCCTGTGACTCACGAAAGTCGTTGATCTGATAAGACAGTGTTATTTATTGACTACCTCGGCGTGCCGTTTGCCTGGATTGGAACCGTTTGCCTTGGCATTAAAGTTCCATGAAATCAGCCACAGCCCGGTAAGGAGATGGAGCAATTGGTGTAATTAACCAGTCAGCTGACGTCCGTGTTAGAAAGCGATAGCGATTACGATAGCCAGAGAAATAATGCATGGTTTTGTTTTGTTTTTTAAACATCCACACCGCTAGTTGACGTAAGCACGTTGGTGTCATGAGCCTATGGTTCACAAGGTTTCTAGACTCCCTGCCCCCTGCGACTCCCTTCATGGCTCTGGTGACTAGTTTCAGCAAAAGTAGTCGGTAATTACTTGGGTGTTTTTAAAGCAGTTTTCTTTTAAGAGTGGGTATAGGTTCGTGTGTGTTTGTGTGTTTTAAAAGTCATCAGTTGGAAACCCTGTATAAGCTTCCATATTTACCCGGTCTCTGTATTCTTCACAATCACACTCAACTTGCGAGACAAAAGATGTGCCTCTTCCTTTATTCCCTTCCCCCACCTCCATTTCCATGCAAATCCTGCCTGGGATCTCAAAACCAAGCCCTTCTTTTGGCTGCTTACATCACCGCTGGTAATTGGCGGTCTGTGTGAGTCATGTCGGGAAAGTGTCTTTCTGAAGAAGAGTGCTGGGCTAAGAATAGGAACTAATAAAGATATTTCAGCTGGAACCAAGCTGACAGTTCTGTGGAAGAGACAGGGGAGGAAATAGGATCACGCTCGCTCGCCTATAGCTGCGTTGGCTCTGGACTATTCAGTATAGTGTGTGTGTCTGCGCGCATTCGCAGGGTTGGCTTTAGAATTTGCAGGGCCCAGGGTGAAAATAAAATGGAGGGTCCCTCTGCCCTCATTCTCCATAGCCCCACCCCTTGATCCCCTTCCTGCAGGCCCTGGTACCTCCGCTCCTGTAGGGGAAGTGTGGGGGGGCAGGCCCCCAGGGAAGGCAGCCACCCTAGAGGTTGAGGGTTGCGGGAGTCTGGCAGCCTTATCGGCCCTGCTGAAAGGGGTGTGTGCGTGGGGGAGAGAGCGCGTACGACTAGGATGTATGAAAATATAGGAGCAGAAGGTACATCTGGGGTGCGGGAGGACATGTGCTCCCTCCAGACCTTTGGCAAACTGTAGTTGTGTCCCTTAGTTTCAGTTTAATTGGCACAGGGGTATCCCAAAAATAGACTCTCCAAGTTCCCAAAGGATTGTGTTTTGTGCGTAAGCGTTGGAGTTCTGCCCATTCATTGTCTTGAAGGTACTTGCGTAGGGGAAAAAAAGCCTTGCTGCCACCTCAGCGCAGTGGGGGAAGGGAGTGGGGTCTGCAGTAGCTCTGTTATTAAATCCTCCAAGCTGGCTGTCTCGAGTGTGCTAGCCACCAAGGTCACTGGGAATTCAACTGGGCTCTTGTTCTGGTTTGCAAGGACAAAAAACAAAAAAAGCGACCCCCATTGGTAAGTGGAAGGTGAGTGCGCTGAGGTGGCAGCAATTAAGTGGGCTTCACAGTGAGCCCCTTAGTTGAGGAGCACAGGCCCTGGCAGATTAAAGCCCTGCATCACTTTCCCACAGTGCAACCCTCTCTCCCGTTTCCTTTTGTCAAAGGGGCTGACGGTCGCTGCGTTGGGCTACGTGTGTGCAGGGATCCCAGCCTTGAGAGCGAGAGAAACAACCCTACCGGCAGGCCGAGGTGTGTAATCATTCTAGCCTCTCTGGTAGCTTGCACAAGTGGCACTAATCCTCTTGGTCCACACCGGCCTTTTGGAGAGGCGGCTTTACATAAGATATAAAGCTGCCTTTCCAGGAGCCCTCTATGAATAAAGAAGATTAGTTGTCTTGCTTGGTCAGAGATTAACATACCAAGGCATGGTTTGTTCCATTCAGAGTTACTTTGGAGAGTGGCTGGGGTAGGGGGAGAAATTGTTTGTGTTTTTAATGTCTCTAAGAATTCAGCATGTCCAATTCATTTCTGTTGCGCATACCTTCCTAGTAGAGGGTGGAGGGACTCCCTGTGAGAGGGGGAGTCCCGGGGGGTGGGGGGAGAATAGGGAGGTGTAGCCTAAATGGTTGGGAGGGGGGGCTCCCTGTGAGAGGGGGAACCCCAGGAGTTGGGGGG
>QEPC01002388.1:12041050-12058331 GCA_003113815.1 Sphenodon punctatus | reverse complement strand
CCTCTGCCATGTGTTGGGGGGGGGTGTTGGTGTTTGATATTTGAAATACCCGTACACAGAAAAAAAAATTATAAGCAGATTTTTTTATTCATTGGTACAAGGAAATGTGGATCGCCATCTGAGAGGTTTAATTTTACTAGACTTGTTTTGTAACTTTATTGGGTCGCAGAATTTTCAATTTTGGGTTGCAGAATTTTGGGGGGGAAATTGCAGAAGAATCGGGGCCCTGAAGGTTTGCCC
Source organism: Sphenodon punctatus (assembly GCA_003113815.1). Classification (NCBI taxonomy): domain Eukaryota; kingdom Metazoa; phylum Chordata; class Lepidosauria; order Sphenodontia; family Sphenodontidae; genus Sphenodon; species Sphenodon punctatus. Next base: position 12,058,091 of record QEPC01002388.1, on the reverse strand, counting down.
GTCATATGAACTATTACGTTCACCCTGGGTTTTACCACTTTGGGGAGGGTTGAGAATTTCTGTCCCAGGAGCAGAAGTTGGACCATTTATTAAACTCTGCAAATGCCGAAACAGTTAAATTGGTCGCTTTGTTTATAATGCTAATTTCTCGAGAATGTTCTGAGCTGACCTCAGTTGTGGAGGAAAGTTAGCTTCTGCGTATTATTATTCTGCATAAGTTGTTAAGAGACCCGATCAACCATTTTGTACTGATTTTTATGATTATGATGACTGTGGCTGTTAGCCTTCTTGTGTTAGTAGTTCATGGGGTAGCGTCTGGATTGATTGTTTCCGAGATTATTTGGGTAAATGTAGTGGGTTTTAGGTATTTTTTGGGCAGATAATTGCTTTTATGGGATTTTATTTGTATATGTATATGTATTTTTGTCTGAGATTTTATTTGTGTGTGTGTGTGTATGCATATATATATAAATCTATTTGTGTTTTTTGCTGCTTATTATTTGGGCCATGACGGAAGCCGGAGCCAAATAAACATTCATTCATTCATGTATAATAAAACATAACACCCATTTTATCAGTGTTAGAGAGTCTGTGTGTAAAGTGCCAAGGACTTTTAGAATTAGCAGTGCTGGAGGACCATATAAAGGAAGCTGCCCGTGAGAAAATTTGGAACCCACAGCTTGCTGCCCGCCCTCAAACGTTTGGGAGCTACTGATGTAGAGAAACCATTGCCCCGTGAAACTCACTGGCGGGCCGGCCCCAGGCATGTGCCGTATGTGCGGCCGCACGTGGCCTCCACGGCCAGCAGGGGCCCCGTGCTTGCCTGGCTGGGCAGCAGGCTGCAGCCAGCTTCTCCCCCGATAAGTTCTTCTGCCTCCCCTCCTTACCTCTGGTCCCCATTCCTCACCTGCCTCTGCCTCCTAGTAGTGCTGCAGCAGCAGAGACGCAGGGACACTGATTGGGCTGGGAGATAAAGCTGTTTGTTTACAAACAACTCTCCACGTGAGTGATCAGAAGGTTGTTACCTTGTAAAGAAGGTTCTTCGAGATAGTTCCGAATATTCTCACAACTGGGTTCTGCGCGCTCCTCACCCTATTCAAACAACAAACATCATGATGGTCTCAAGCTCCTCTAGCATAAAAAGCGCCCCCCCCCCTCTCCCCTTAGAATGACAGTTCCTTCCAACCCTTTCTAGGAATATAAGAAAATTCCATGCGAGGCTGGAAGGGTGGGTGTTGTGAAAATGTTCCGAGCCATCTCAAAGAACCTTGTTTACAAGGTAGCAACCTTCTGTTCTTCTTCGAGTGGCTCCTCACAGGCCATTTTTACATGGCTCCGCCTGGTTGGGTGGGTGGGGGTCCGTGGGTGCGCTGGTGCATGGGCGGGGCATGCACATGGCCTAACTCGCATCCCCACTCACCCCACACTCGTCCGCACCCATGGAGTAATCGCCGTTTCCTCGGGTTGCTCCGTGTGTGGGGACGAATGGGGGGGTGAGTGAGGATGCGTGTTAGGCGGGAGCGCACGCGCCCCTGCTCACCATGGGCGCGTGCACCACGTTGTTCACACAGGGCTCCCCCACCCATGAACACACACAAATCTGTGTGTTCGTGGGTGAAGAGGCCCGTGTGAAAAGGGCCACATTCTCACAACTGTCTTACATAAGTATTACCTTAGATAGGAATTTAGGATGTAAAGCAATATCTATTCTACCTTGGAAAATCTGTAGATATGGTTTTGAGATGATTATGGCTGCTATTTCACTAACTCTTCTTAATGGAGTTATTGCTAACAGGAATTCTGTCTTTAAACCTGCACCCCATAACCAGTTCATTTGCACCCCCATATAATCAATTCACGCTACCCCGGGGGCACAAATTAAATGGTTATGGGGGGGGGGCAGCGTGAATTGATTATATGGGGGGGGGGCACAAATGAACTGGTTATGGGGTGGGGCAGCGTCAGCTAATTATGAGGACACAACTGAACTGGTTTTTTTAATATATATATATATATATATATATATATATATATATATATATATATATATATATATATAATATAAAATAATGTCTCTTTTCATGGCATAGTGCGCTTAATAGGCTAGCTGCATTTCAGGGGTTGAGGGTAAATAACAGTTAATGGTTCACTCCCTTGTGACCTGTTTGTTCACTTCTCTGACACAATCGAAGCTGACCACTGTCAGAGAGACGGGTTGCTGGGTTAGATGGGCCATTCCTGGGACGCCATTGGTCTGATCCAGTAGGGCAGTTCTTATGTCCTTATTACAGACCTGTGAATAACGTTTGTTGTGAAGAGGTGGCAGTAGAAGGCTTGAAAGCTTCTTTACCGTCGAGTAAGCTATCCCAGCTCCCCCAGGTAGCCCCCGCTGGGTTTGTCCATCTTAGCTTGCACCCTCATCAGAACAAAAAACAATTAAATAAATATAACCCACCCTGCAACCTCTCGCCCAACAGTTATTTTTGCCCCTCCTCTGTTCAGAGAAGATTGATATTTGCAAGGCCAGATGGAAGAGCAGCCTCTAATGGAAAACGCACTTCTATCGGGGAGCTTTCCGAACCAGGACAATATCCAGGGCAATGTTTGTAAAACACCAGAGAGAACGATACTTGTAAAGCATTCTCGTGCAAAATCCTTACAAGCCACAATCCGTACGCGCGCCCACGTGTGTTTGGGCAACAGTCGCCTCCCAGTTTTGCGAGAGCTGTGCCCGCGGGTACCGGTGGTTGTTCAGGAAGCACGAATGTGCCAGTTAAACTGAGTTGAGTTTCTTGCACCTTCTCCCTACCCCCCGTTCTCCAGGCCTCTCTGTGCCTGGAACAAATCACCCAGTCTGTCTATGCCCCACTCCCTGTCCCCACCGTGACCATTTCACTTCTCTTCAACCCTCTGCCGCCAAGGTTGTCCACCTTGCCCGCCATTTTGATCATGTTCACCTTCTTCTGTGCTCCTTCTCCCCCTTTTTCACTCAGCACAAGCTCCTTGGCTTTACCTTCAGTGCTTTTCATGGCCTTGTTCCCCCACTATGTTCTCTCTTGAGAGCTTTGCTTCTCCACTGGCACCACCCTCAGCCACCCCTGAGTCTCCTCTTCCTCTTTCCCTTTCTCTCATGCTGTCACCCACAGCTGGGACTTCCTCCCTGAACACATTTGTTCTGTTCTCTCCCTCCCTCCCTCCCAATATTCAACTTGCCTCCTCCCCAACCCTGCCTCTTCCATTGGGCTTTCCCTAGCTCCTCACCTCACAGAGGCTCCCACTACCACCTTTTCATTCAAGGTCCCCTTTCTCCCCTGTAACTAAGCTAAGCACATGCATTTGTAACTTCTCATTGTTCAAATGGATCCCTGTGTCGCCCGCCCCCCCCCCCCCCCAAATTTGTGTGTCTCCTAGATTGTAAGATCCATGGGGCAGGGATCTGTCTTCTTAATGATGGTTGGTTGGATTCTGGCTACATTGCTGGTGCGATATAAAGACATTCCTTTCATAGTATTCCTGTGAGGCAAAGCTTATAAATAAATTATGGATTCTGAGAGGCTGGGGATGCTGTGGGGATGGGGGTGCTATATAAGAGCCTTTGGTGAGAGACTTCTGAGAGACTGCTGTCAAAGGATGGGGAGCTGGGGAGGAAGGAGTGAATTTCTAACCACGCCTTCTTCTCCACCTCTAGCGGCCTTTGTAGGTGTCAGGTGCTGTGGCTGACGCTTTGGGGGCCTCTTGGGAGATTTTTAATTTCTGTCTCGAAGCTATTATTCACCTAGATGGAGGAAGCGGAGCCGGTAGAATTAATGGCTCCCTCTGCTTAGACCTGTCTCTCCAACTGCTCCGCGGAGAGCTAATGAGCAATTGCTTTCCCGCCAGGCCCCTGGTAAACTCTATTTCCTTGGGAGGGATTGTCGGAGGAGGAAGGGGAAGAAATGCAGCAAGTCCAATAAAGCATTTAAAGCATGTTACTAAGCAGACTTGAAAATTCATCCCACCTCGTGCATCGAGTGCTCAGCAGGCATAACGCTTGCTCTCGTTAGTGGGAGGAGGTTGCGGGAATCCTCAAGTTCAAGGCTTGTCCTTGAACACGCTAATTAGGGTTTCTACCTCCCTGCTGGAGGAAACCAGAAGCCACACCCATTTCCATTTTAATCTCACCTCTTTATGGAGCATTGTGGTATCGTAACACTCTGCAGGGGCAAGTGCATGTTGGAAAAGGGGCGAGGCAAAGGGGAATTCATTCCCATTTGAGGTGTGTCGTCCGTTCCCCCCCCCCCCCCCCCCGCGGTGTGTGTTTGATATTATGACCTTCAGGGGGAGGGGAGCTGCATCAGAGAAAGAGCGGGAAAGTCCCCGTGGCCCACCTCCTTTGGCGCTTTGGCTGGAGACTCTTGTGGCAACCCTAACATCAGTAAATTTGCATAAAGTCGCCCTGTTCCTTGGGCTCAGCGGTTGTACCTACAGTACAGTGGAAATTTCAGATACTTTATCTGAAGCTTAAGGCTCCTTCACACACGCACACCACTGTGTCAGAGTGGGTAGTGGCACAGACTCACATTTTGAGTGGTGTGTGAAACCCTGTACCACTTTTTTGAGCTCCTGGATGATCCCTTGTTTTTTGTCACTTGATGCAAGGACGGGGTCGTTGAAATGCAGAAAGATCAGCAGCCGTGTGACTATCTTGCTACAGGGCAAAGCAAGAGCAGATTATGAAAGAAGTGGCAAGTTTGCAAAGGGGAACGATGTTGTGTGAACGGGTGCCTAGTAGCGAAGGTGGGACAGTAACACACCTCAACACAGACTTAGTGCCGAGTTTAGATTTGCCTGTCTTGACACTAGCAATGTTCAAAGCTGTGCCAGCAGCCTGAATTCTGTTCTCTTGTTCACACCACCACCATTGGTAGACCGGGGGTATCAAACTTGCATGAACTGCTCTGTACATCTAGACAGCAAATGCCTTGGATTAATAGCAGGTGTTAATAACCAGACTTGGTGTAAGGAGTCATTTTGAAAGTTCAAGCATAAAACCATTCAAGGTTGAGTTAAGTGCCTCCGAGGCTTGCTAATCTGTCAATGCCAAATTTGAATTCAGGCCATGTTTCTACTGTGAAGATCCTTGGGGCCCATTCACACAGCCCTCTTCTAGAGGTGGGAGTGACAGAAACGGACTTTTGGGATGTTGTGTCAAATCCTCATCCCTCCCTGTTCTCCTTGATGTTTTTTTGTTCCCTGATGTGAGGGATGGGTCATTGAAATGCAAAGGAAACAGCAGCTGGGTGCGTATTTTGCTACTGGCAAAGGCAAATGCAGATTAAGGAACCAGTGGTAAATAGTTGTGTGAATGAGACCTTAGTGTGTCCTGCCATTTCATTGCGCCTTCATTTCATTACTGGTTTTAGTTTCTGCCCTGTGGAATCTAGTTAGCTCATTTGCAGACATTCTTAGACTTAGCTGTGCATTTCTGCCACAACAGTTTCAATTTTAGGCTAAAAGGTGATGCGTTTATAAAAAACAAAACAAAACAAAAAACGATTTTGGAAAGTGTTATTTCCCGAATTTGCTAGGCAAATTGTGAAAGGGGAAAAGGGGAGAGAATAACTTAGAATGCATCCTCTTTTGTGTTGTTCCTCCAAGGGGGGAATACACACAAGATGAAACAGTTTAATAATGCAATCAAATTGGGTTCAAGTAAATCCAGAAATGTATTTCACTGCTGTGTTGAGAATGCTAAATAATCAGACACATCATTCGTCTCCGTATAGGTCTTTTTTGTTCAACAAAACAATCTCCTGTAAGTGGCTTCCCTGACATGCATGCCCCTGTCTTTATCAGCGATTATAAATCTGAGCCTTCATAAAAATCAGATGAGCAGTGCATTCTCCGAAATATCCTTACAGGTGCTTAACATGCAAGAGAAATTATGAAAGCATCACTTATCCTAACTCGCTAGCACTTGGGAGCCACAAATGGATGCTATAAAGGGGCTGTTTCTGCAAGGAGGGTGGTTATCCTGCAGTTTAATGTACGTGGGGAACAGGGTGCAATTGGTAACGTTTTAGCACACAAGATATTGCCTCTTCTGTTGTTTCTCTCTGTGTAATCGTCTCATCAATGTTTGTTGACAGGGGTCTGTTTTTGACTCTACCCTCCCTTATGTGGAAGCTAAACGTGGTTGAATTTCTGGTTACTATAGGAGTGACATTGCTGTTTCCCTTAGGACAGTCCTTGTTCGAAGTGTAGCATCCCCTAGAGGCTGTGTTGTATTTTATGGAGGATGTGTTGTTAGAGAGGAGAATGAGAGGGAGGGTGTGGGATAGTTGGGGCAAGACTCCTCTGGTTGAGACAGGGGAATATGGGACTAGGTCAGGCGGTTTCTCAGTTAGTTTAGCCCTAGCTCCTCTGTAAGAGCGGGGACCTAGCCATGGGAAGAGGGAGGGGAGATAGAGGAATGGGATGGTTGTAAGTGGAGAATGGTGGGATTTATTTTATATGTATTTTAGTTGAAAAAAGAACTGAAAGCGGCTACCTGCAAAACAGATATTTCCAGTACCTGACTTAACCCAACAATATTGGGTGCCGATCGGTACCCGATTTGGGTACCCAGCATCCCGGAATGTCAACTTTTGGTCCTGGAATGTTGACTTCTTCTGGTAGTGATTTTTTTAAAATTTATTTTTTTACTTTTTTGTCGATTTTTACCGATTTCCAACACCTGTTTTATCAGTTTTCTGCTGAAATATGCTGCTTCACATTGTGGTATTTGATGGGAGACTTCCCACTCCAAATTTGAGGGGTTTTACTTTTTATTATTATTAGAAAGAAAAATTGAGAAAATTCACTTCCATATTGATGAATTTCACTTCCATATAGGGTTATTTATTTATTTTATTTTGATGTCCTCTTCACTCTCTCTCCCCGCTTTGGTTGCCAACAAATGAAAAGAAAGCCAAACTATTCTTTTTTTTCTTCTTTTTTTTAAAAAGTTGATTCTGGTGATTTTTGTAAAAAAATTTTTTTTAAAAAAGTAGATGAAAAATTAGCCCTTTAATCAGATTTTAATTGTGCTTTTCCTGGCTGAAAAATATAGATCTCCTTGTGGCCTTCCTGCTGTGAAGGAAAATCATTGCCTGCCCTTCTACCAGAAAAGACCCTGTAGTATGTTAACAGTAGCAGCCTCAAACACACAGTTTTGTGATAACAATGCCCTAGTTTCGAGGAGGAATGCTGCAGGGAGGCTGGCTTGTTAATAAGGACACCTAACAAGTGGAAGGCAGAGTTGGAACTTATATGCAAAAACGCCAGGATCCTAGTTCCGTGCTGGATTTACTTGATCTTATGCTGTCTCCTTGGATAGTGGTTCTCAAAGGTTTGGGACTATGCCATTTGTGTAGTATTGATGCCCCTGTAAGCTAGGCCTTGCCCCCTTCCCTCTTGCGCTTGGCCCCCTGGCCTCACCCATTCATGCATGTTACTGCTTGTGCCACAGACCTGACTCCCAAGCTCAGAGCTACTGACCTGTGGAGATTTCCGAACTGGCACTGACTTGCCCATTTCTTGAACATGAATCTTGATTGGTGGCTGCAGAACCAGTTGGAATTCGTGTTTACTGAAGTGGGCAGGGCTGCTGCCATTTTGGAAACTCCCCCCTATGACTTAGTCACTGTGCCTTTGCTACAACTCCTCCACCGTCCCTAGGACACATTTTGCATGCCCCAGTTTGAGAAGCTCGAGGGAATCCTGGTTTTGATGTCTTCTCTGTTGCCACCAATACTATGCTCCATGGTGGTCGCTATGTCTTGCCAGACTCTCCTCTCACGGCAATGGTATCGTTGCCGTTACATCTTTGTTGGAGTAGTCCAGTGAACTTTATAACTCTTCCTCTGAAGGTGGAAATTCAGTGGGTGGAATGAGTAGTCCATATGTGGCATTTTCTTCTATCCCTTCTCCATACCTCCCAACATCTTGAGCAGCCAAAAAGGGACAAATTTGGCTCCCTTTGCCATTAAATCCCGCCCCTCAGCTAATAAGGTCCGCCTCTCATGAGCTTACATGTGTGCCCACACACACACACACACACACACACACACACACACACACACACACACACACACACACACACACCTCCCAGTATTCGAAGTGCGTGAAGAGGGACAAGCTCTCCTGCTTCTCATGCCGATTAGTATCTTGTCATTCCATCATCTCTCCATTGTCCTTTCAACTGCTTCCCTGAGAGGCAACCAGGAATGAGGTGCCTGAGGCTTGAATACCAGTCTTTTTCCCCCTCTCTCTCCTGTCGCCTCAAAGAGGGACTGTGAACCCCTGAAAAGGGACAGTGGGATTCAGCACCCAAAGAGGGTCTGTCCCTTCGGAGTAGGTACTGTTGAGAGGTATGCTTCACCCATCAGGTATGGTTGAAAATATGTTCTGCATGGAAGCTGTGCGGAGAGAACCCGTGAATGTACCTACCTCTTGTGCTTAAAATAAGTGGCTTCTTCATGCCAGTGATTAGAGTGACCTTGCTTGTCAGTCATCTCCTACTGTTCTAATTTTCAGCCGACAACTTTTCTGTTTGTGTTGGAGCGACAAAGAATCCTTGAGTTACTTTCAGAGTATGGCTGGAGGGAAAACAAGATTCTTACTTATTTGCATCCTAGTCCCCAGGTAACCGAGAGATCCCTGCTTGGTTTCCTTTGCTGTGAATTCAGCCCTAGACGTATGCCAGACAGCCTGCTTTTCACTTCCGAGGACGTGGTAGTTACGCTATGTACAAATATTTGTGTCAATGTTGACTGTCTTCTGAGAAAATTTCATGCACATATTGAAGCGACAGATCGATTATCATTTCATCACTGAGCGTTTCTTTGGAAATGGCTCTAAACACACTTCACTTGTACCCTAATTATTTCTTCATGCGCTAGCCTTTAAAAGAAAACATCAGTCCTAATACTACCCTTCCCAAGATCAAAACCAGATCTTGGAATGCAGATGCGTGTGATGCTAATGTCATTACAAACTGGAGAGCATTTGTGTGCCGTGCACAGCTTTCTGCTAGGCAATATAAACTGGCAGCGGCTGGCGTCTTCCTGGACACCTTTGATTCTTGTAGGGCAAATGCTTAATTATATATATATATATATATATATATATATATATATATATATATATATATATATATATATATATATATATATATATATATATATATAGTTAGTTTTGCAATTGTCACGATTTACAGAAGATTAAGAAAAATAAAACCATGTTTATTAGACATTATTCAATAAAATTGTTTGCACAATCTGGCCCAAGAACATAAATTTACATTCTTTAAAAGCAAAACAAATTATGGGGTGAATAATCTTAAAGTCAGGGTGGCCAGAAATGAAGATGATGATGATGATCCAGCAGAGGATTATGATCTACCTTTTGGCTGCCCCTGTTATACTGTATATAGTTTGTGATCTACCAGTAAATTTTCAATCTACCTTTTGACTGCTCCTGCTCTAAAGACACGATCCTCCGACTGTTAGGGGCCAGGGTTAGCACTTAGTGTTGGCACAACTTCCACTAAAGGGAATGGGGCTCATGCTGCTGCCGCAAATCTATAGGATCACAATTTCTAACAAGACGAGAGAGTTCTGTGAACCCTTAAGATTTAACTGAAATAATTTATAAGCTAAATGAACTTATACAGCAGCTTTTTATCTGATCTCAAAGCATGTTTACCATATTAATAAAGGACTGTTCCCAGTAGGGTATCTAATTATCGTTATCTTTTATAGCTGGATGAACAGAGGACTAGCTGTACATAGGCACTTAACCAATTAACTTTCAATAGAAGTTAGCTGTGAAGTGCTAATTTTGCCTTTGAAAAGCTCCCCTAGAATGTGCAATGGAATTGCCCAATTGTTGTTGTTGATACAGAACCAACAATACACCTGGTGCTGAACACTTTGTCGTTAGAGGCAGGTCCCCATCCTGAGGGGCTTGCAGTCTAGCATGGACAAGGAGGGGGAAACCTTGGGAAAGACTGGGATACATAATTCCCATTTTACAGATGGAAACTGCGGCTAAGAGACAGGGACTTGCCCAAAGCACTACATTGAATTCATGGCTAGGCTGGGACTTGAACCCTTGTTTCCGAGATTCAAATCCAGCACCTTATCCACTGGGACAAACTGGCTCTAATTCTCATGAGTTAGTGGGAGAGCCAGGAAAGTAACCCAACATTTCTGGCCCTGGCTATAACCATTAGACAATGCTTGGCTAGAAGACTGCTATGTCTTGGCTAGAAGACTGCAATCATTTTATTGTTAAAGACACCGTCCTGCAGAATCTGGCTTTTCAGGAGCATGTGTGAACAAATGATCTTCCATCCCTGTGTGTAAGACAGGAATCGGCACATGGGATAAATTAGACAAGTAGTGCCTTGGGAAATGAGCGAAGGCAAAAAGTGAGGCAAACAGCAGGAGGAGGAAGAGCTTTAAGGAGTATATGACCAGGAGACGAGATGTGTGAGTGATGAGACCCCCTGGGGAGGAGGAATATGTAGCGATGGAAAAGGAACGCAAGGCTTCTTTCTGCTGATGTGACGTTGGGCATGTACAGCCTTTTTTAAGGGAATGGACAGTCAGAAAGGAGAATGGCTCAAGTTCCTTGGGGAATGTTGCTGGTACTGCCTTCTTGGTAGGTCAACCAGATGGAAGGGGGTTCAGAACAAACGGTGGTGCAACCATCTTTCACACCAGCTCTTTGTTAAAGAGCTGATCTACTGGTCTTGAACACTCATCAAAACTCTTCCTTCATATTAGTCTAGACGGATGACTCCAAGCCAGCTAGCTGCTGTCGCTCCAAGAGCATTTGCTTTACCCAACTAGAACCTGGTCCAAAGCCCATTTCAGTCTGCAGAAACACTTCATTGGGCTTAATAATCAGGTTCCCAGAGCCCAGGTTGTACAGCACGTAAATGTGTTGGAGCAGATGGAACCATCATTATGTAATTTGGCATAGCGTGAGGCTAGAACTTGGAGGCTTGGTTGGCAGAGGTAATGTTGGCTGGAACCCTGAATTGTTCTTCAGGAGACTTAATTTTCACCAAGAAGGGGTCTCATCGCACTTCCTTCTGATGGGGTAGCCTCTTATAACCACTCTGCTTACATTGGTGAGCACTGGTGGGAGTTGTGGTGTGAAATTCGAACACTGAAATTACCTGATCCAGAGTGGCAAGGTTAAGCGAACACCCTACAAGACAGATAAGCTAAAGTATGGCTTAGAAAACTGTGGAGTACAATAGGTGATTTTTATGATCCCTTCCTCCCCAGCCATGCATTTAGGACAACTCTTCTTGACTTTGAACCTGCATAATTGCATTGCCCTGTACATCCAGCTATCCAACTGCCTTCACCGCAGAATTCTAGTTATGGCAATCGCTACATCTCCTTGTAGCTGCCTTTCTTTGCGTTTTCCTAGTTAATTAGTAATGACCGTCTGTTTATGGTAACACCAGTTATCCAAATGTGTTGGGTATCTCCCAGGCCATATGGATAACTGGAATTATTATTACGTAGCAAGGGTGGCCAGATTTACGGCACACGTGATTCACCTGATACAGGCATCAGCCTTGGTCCCGCTCACTCCGGCGCTCCAAGTCTGGACCACTCCTGCTGGCTTCCAGCTCTAGGAAACCCCAGCAACTGATTTTGGAGAGGAGAGGAACACTCCCCTTAGAGAGAGCCACCTCCAACACACTGGTGGTGCTCTCCTAGCCCATCTCCTCCCCAGAGACACTACCTGGAGTGCTGGTCTTGCCCATCTCCATGGAGGTGATCTCCAAGGGCTTGGCTGGGTCTTCCTCCCCACACTGTGATCTACTAGAGACTATCTCACGTTCCACCAGGGAATTGCAGTCTACCTCTTGGCTGCCCCTGTTATACAGTATCTATGCATGCATCAGCCCTCCTTGGTCATGCCATGCCAGCTTAGCCACCCCAAGGAGTTTAACATCTAATATTTAACATTTACATATTTAATATTTGTAAGTAAATAAATAAATAAAATATTACCCCTCCTCTCCTACCAAAGGCAGCCTGGGGCGGCTTACAATATAAAATATGAAATATATAATATATAAAAGACATAAAATAACAACAAAAAAGGGCAAAAACAAAAGAGGGAAAACACAGCCTCCCCACAGTGGGGAGAGGGATGTCGGTTAAACACATTTACTCCCCCCCAACTCCCCCACCAAAAATAACCCCACGTTCACCCATCTCCCTCGCCAAAAGCATTTAAACGTTTAAAGTTTAACATTGCCTTTGCCAGAAACGCCATGGGTGACCTTGCGCTAGTCACAATATTCTCTCAGCCTAACCTACCTCACAGGGTTGTTGTGAGGATTAAAAGTTGTGTTAATTAGTTCAAAGTGAAGTGCTCCGAGTGCCATAGTAGGGAGATGCTACATAAAAATAAAAGTGGTGGTGATGATGATGATGATGACTTTATTATATAGAGGTCTAATCATGCCCAGTCTACCAAACTGGTGCAAATAGCACGATGGAAAGTTTTCTTTTGAACTTAAAACTGCTTCTTTTGTAGTTCCATGGTCATGCACCCAAAGCCAGATGTGTTCTCTTCTGTTTTTCATCAAAGGTTGTAAATTTATCCATGCTTAAAGAGCAGTGATGAGCTATGGCAGGTCTGTTGGTTGAAATGGTCTCTCTGGAGACTGGGGAGGGAGAAATGCTTTTCATGTGAGATAGTGTCTGCTCATGGACATAATCATGAGAGAATGAGGTAACAGGATAGTTGGGTCTTGATTCTAGCTTGTATCCTAGCTCTGTGGGTATTGTCTTCCAGTTTTCCCTTCCATTGTTGTTAGGAGTGTTCCTGCTTGTGTATTAAGACCTGGTACATTGGCAAGGAAGCATCATTAGAGATTTCGATGGACATAAGAGTCACCGGCACGTTTGCTGGTATTAAGAAAGCCTCTTTAATAGTTTGGCTGGTGGAAGGCGTAACTAAGAGACCATCAAAACGTTTGGCAGCCCAGGCTACCTTAGTACCTAGAATTGACATCTGATTTTGATTTAAAATAGAGTGGCTTGGAGTTGCTTGGGTCTATTTCAAAAGAGGCAGCCCTTTTCGGAAGCTGTTTGTATTGAGATAGTGCATGCATGGTGTGCTGGGCTCCGTAGTCGTCATTAAATACATGGGTGTCCTTGGAGAGAAGACTTCCCTGGTCTCCGCAAGGGCTGCTCATTTAATACTTTCATTTTTAGATTAATTTCTGTTTGATTCCTATAAACAGGGGAGGGGACCTCTTTCCTCCCAGGGGCCACTTTGAAAATTAATACAAGCTCCAAGGGCTGCGTAGAAGTAAATGGTGCTCTTGGGAAGAGAAGGGTTCAGATCATGGATCGGTCCCCTCTCCTTGTGTGCATGCCCTCATCTCTGCTTCCTTATCCTGAGCTTAGTCTTTCAGTCCTACCCTCATCTCTCTATTTTGAGCTTAGTCTTTCAGTGCTTGAAGTTAGGAACTGGATCCAGGGGCCAGATCCAGGAGCTGGAAAAAGTTCAAATAAAAAAGTAGCCATGGGCTACATTTGTCCCCTGGGCCTCAGGTTCCTTTATCCATGTGCAGCTGCTTCTTAAAGCGATGGCTTAAGTGGCGGCTGGAATAATCTGCTATAGGTAGATGTGTCAAATTTGCTATTCTTGCAGGGGAAAAAAAAATCCTCCTATTTAAAAACAGATAAGAGAGGTTGCCCTTAAAAGATGCCCAGTTACCTTTGTAGCCAAGCATACTAATAGGGTTTTTGAGCGCAGAGCAACGTGGGGAATGCGTTGAATGCAGCACTAACGTGACACAGTTGCCTAGGCAAAATTGGAACGCTTTTAAGGGCAACCTCTGCAAGCCTTTGATAAAACTCCTCCTCCTCCCAGTTGGTGCTGAGTTTTAAACTTGCTTTTATCTGTGTGGCCAAAAAGTTCCCCTTTTCTTTAATACTGACAGCTGGGATGGCTTTGAGCAGCCCACCTGTTGGGCCGGCTCGACTTTGAATGAAGCGGTTTACTGGATGCCACTAACGGCTGCTTAGGACTCCCAATGCCTGTGCCGTGTTTTGGTTTATATTCTCTACTTTTTTTTTTTTGGGAAGCTGCATGCAGAGGGGAATGAGCGGGGATTCATCGAGACAAGTATTTTACATTTCTAGACAGGCTTTCAATCCAGAGACCAATTTTAGGGCCCTTGTTTATACCCGTGACCCAGTAAAGTGCAGATTTTGCACCGGTGTCGCTCTGGTCCAAAGTCGGCCCAGCAAACACAGCTAGGAATTCCTAGCCTCTTTGGGCTTATTCGCATAACTCTCTCTTGTCGGGTGTGTAGTGTCACAACCTCGCACTCTGAGTGTTGGGTGAAACCCTTACCACTTCCTGAATTCCCTGATGTTCCCTTTGTTCTCTGCCAGCTGATGCAAGTGGTGGGCTGTTGAAAAATGCGTGGAAATCGGTAGCTGTGTGAATGCATTTGTGGTGGGGTGCGCAGCCTAATCAGGATGCTGGCCCTTTAAGGAGGTAGCACCAGCAGTTGGGGGGGGAGGTGCTACTTGAGAAGCAGGCGCTGAGGGGAATTATTTAGGATCACGCCTGATTGCCTCCTGAATGGGCTTGGGTGTGGCTGAGCCAGCCCAAAGCCTGCAGCCTGAGCGGAGAGAGAGTTGGGAGCTGCTTGAGCAGACAGGAGCTGGGCTTTCCCTCCACACACACCCTGCTTGGAGGGTGTTGCCCAAGCTGGAGGGTTTGGCCTGAAGAGACACTGAGTAGCGGGACTTATTGAAAGACAGAGAGTTACTAGACTGAAGTGAGGGACGCTGTCTCTAGCCTGAAGAGGGACCGTGCCCAACCAGAGGGGTTACCTAGTGCGTCTTCAGACGAACGTGTAGTCCGGACTAATTGCATTAAGTCCGTGATAGGTCGTCCGTCAGAACGCTGTCAACCGCTTTTATTAGTCCGCACTAACAAATGAATCTGGTTGCTCTAAAACCCCAATTGCTGGGGTTTATAACAACCGTTCTTAAACTAGTCCGGACTAATGTCCGTACAGAGGGCCACAGAGTCCAACGGTAAGACCTGACAGATGCTCTAGGCATTTTCTGCCTCTATGGTATCTAGGGGCACATGGTTGTGGGGCGATCATATTACCTCCATCATCCTTCAACAATGCATTGCAGAGCGCCAAGTTTAAATGAGGGACGAGTTTCCATTTTCTTAAACTCAGAAATAAGAAAATCAGATTTTCTTCAATCCCAGAAATCAGTGCGCTGAGCACGGACGAAAAGCACCGTGAGATTGAAATTCAGCCCAGAGAGTCTAAGCACCGTGGTAACAGCAGTGCTCTGTTGGTATGGCTGTCCAGGACTAATAATTATCCTGGACTAGATTGTCCGTCTGAGAGGTACGACGTGGTAAGCGCGGACAAAAAAGAACCGGAGTTTATTCAAACTATCTGAAAATGCTCCTAGAGCGGGGTGTGTGTGTGTGTGTGTGTGTGTGTGTGTGTGTGTGTGTGTGTACGTACACACGTTGTGTATAGAGCTGTAAGAAGGTGGTGGGACACTGAGCGTAAATAAAGAGCTGGAGATTCCCCTGAAGAGAGTGACGTATTGGGCTGCATCCTGTCAACACTTACCCAAAGTACCCTGTTACAGCATTGCTACAGGACAAGACAAATACAGATTAGGGAACACATGGGAAGTGATTTAATGCTGCCTGTATTGCTATAATTGCTGCAAGAGGGGATAGAGGCGATTCCCTTTCATGGGATAAATCCCCTCCCCACTGCCTGTCTGGTGGGGTGAACGTGGGGTTGCCACCTCTCGTGGTTTTGATCCGGACGCTCCCATTTTGGCCTATGGGAATGTCCAGGTCAGATCTGCAAGAGGTGGCAACCCTAGGTGAAGGTATTACCCTGCAGCATAATGGGATACCTAGCAGCCGCTACATCAGTACAAGCCGTAACTTTCGAAGCAGGGGAAAGAATGTGGGAACAGTTAAAATAGGAGATTACCAACTCCTGCAGCAAATAGCAGAGGCAGGAAAAGAGCCTCATGTGAATGCAGCTGCAGAGAACCACCTTTGTCCCCTTTCCCTGCGGGATTGTGGAGCCTGGGTTTGCTTTTGCAGCAAATCCCTTTGCACAGCCCCCAGAGGGAGACAGCATGGGAGGGCTGCACCCTGTGCTTTCCGCATCCTGACAACCTGTTGTGTGAAACAGCCATCTTGAAATGCTTAATCTCAGTGGTGGGTGAATGAAGCAGCTGTTTGAGTGGCGTAGACCAACAATATCCATGACGTTTAAAGACAGGAAGTGAAGACTAATATCGTATCCAATCGGAACCGCAAGGGGAAGTAAGGGGATGAGAATGCAACTGTACATCGATGATTCTGGTGCGCTTGGTCTGCAGGGGATTTTCCTCCTTGCAGAGTGAAGCCTGTTGAATGTCCCTGTGTTGTTGTACAATAAAGAGTTTCTGCTTTATTGTGGGAGAGGTTGGGACTTTCAAGTCTGCAAGACTCCCTTCAGAGCATGAGGGTTATGGGTGGAGAGCGTTTCTTTCCTGAGTTCCTTGAGGGTGGTAGGGAAGATAGATCGTTGGATGAGGAGTCGAAGAACCGTACTGAACGCACATGTCCAGGTGAAGCAGTGCAATTCCAACAGGACACTTGAGAGACAGGAATATTTACTTATTATTTATTTATGAAAATATTTATATCCCACCTCTTCTGCTCCCAGCAGTTCGAGGCAACTAACAATAAACCCACAAATGTTTGGGTGATTTCAGACGTTACGTGAACACGGTGAACCACGGTAAATACCCACCTGTGGTCACCATGTCCAGTACGTATGTTCGCGGCGCGCCAGATGTTGGCCACGGTCAATCCCCATATGGGGTTCGTTTGAACCACGCTTCCCGGGCTAGCCGGGGGAAGGTCCCGGGAAGCGTGGTCAAACGGACCCCGGGCCGTGACCAAGGAAAAGTCA
>QEPC01002388.1:12002487-12036754 GCA_003113815.1 Sphenodon punctatus | reverse complement strand
GAGCGAGGGAGGCCAGCAAGGAGGCGGTTGCAGTAGTCGAGGCGAGAGATAACCATGGCATGAACAAGGATTTTGGCCGAGGAGATAGAGAGAAAGGGGCGGATGCGGGCAATGTTGTGGAGAGCGAATCGGCAGGATTTGGCCACAGACTCAATGTAAGGTTTAAAAGAGAGGTGCGTGTCGAAGACGAAACCTTCATTCCCTTCCTTATGCCCTAGTGCCGTGGTCCTCTCCTGGCCCTTTGCAAACATGGTGAACAACTTGTTTTCCCAGTGCAGCTACAGTTGGTTTGCCGTGAAGGGGAGAGAGCAGTCGGGTGAGGCGGGGGAAGTGTGGTTAACCGCGTGCATTGTGTTTCAGAGCTCTGCCTCTATCCCTTTCTGGCTCAGCTTTTACAGTGTGTGCTGAATCATGAGGTGGCTGGCATCCTTCCCCAAACACAAACATATCGCTTCCTGGCAAACCTGACCCTCCGTGCTCGTATCTGTGCTTTTGAGAGTGCATGTGATTTCCTTGCGGGGCTGAAGCGAAGCGAGGGGCAGGCCGCTGCACTCTGGGGGTTGTTCTGAGGTAAGCCGTGGGCTGCCTTTACGGTCATGGAGAATGGAACCCTAACAGTCCCTACGTAGGAGGGGCGGTCTCTCTTTCTCTCTGTGGTGGAAAAGCCCCCTGACGCCCTGGGTGCCCTGCCTAAGCTGGAGAATTTGGGTTTCCCTGGAGCCTCTTAGTCAAAGCCCAGAATCTTTGGGTGAAACCTGCAACCCTAGGAGTTAGATTTGGATTTAGACCCCTCCTTCGGCCAGAAATTTGGGTGTGAGCTGTGGCTGAGCCCAGCTGCGTTGGGCCTGACCAAAGCCTGGACCTGATGCTCCTGGGCTTCTTTTGAGCCTGTGCCTGATGCGACTAGATGACCCTGCCCACCCCGTGGAGCATCGTGATGTCATCAAGAGCCATTGTGGCGGAGTGGAGAAGGTGCTGGGCCTGGACCTGCGAGACCAGGGTTCAAATCTCACCCTAGCCAATGAACTCACTGGGTGGCCTTGGGCAGGGACCTATCCGAAAAACTGTAAAGTGCCGTGTACAGCTAGTAGCGCTAGAGAAATGATCAATGATAGTAGTAGTAGTAACCCTTTGAGGGGTAGGGCTAAAGGATTTCTCATCCCGTTCTTCCTATGGAGCGCCATGACCTCATCCCAGCACTTTGTAGTGGGTGGGTCTTTCCCCAGCACGTGGATTGGGGCAATATTGCTAAGATGACACTTTTCCCTCAGACCCACTTTTGTTTGGGTATGTGTGTAAGCTTGAGAGCCATGCAGAACTCCTCCCCGTTCTCTTCTGTGCTTGCCTGAAGGAAACCTCTGTACGTCTCAGAAGATTGCACACGCTCCTCTGTGGAAGCTGGCCCCATAAAAGGGGTCCTCTTGTCTGTGTTGTCTCTTTTCTGTCTAGAATAATGATGTCAGACACAGCAGGAGGCAGGCTGTTAGTGGGGCACGCGGGGCACTCCTGCTCTCTTCTTGCGGCAGATTTCTCCGCTGGTGGGTTTTTCTCTTGGGGCAGATGGAATGAATCCTGCATCAGTTCAGGATGATGCTTGAGGTCCCCCTGTACCATGCAACTCTGGCCCATGGTAACCAGGGAGAGTGGGATGATGGAGACCAGTGTTCTGAAGAAACGGTTTGCATGGGAGCTAGTTGCAGCTTGCGAGCAAAGTTGTTATTCCTAACCCTATTATCCAGAAGCCAGGCATGGCAGCACCTCGGTTAGATGCCAGGGGGTGAGGGTAGCGCTAACTTGTTCCTCTCACCTCCAACCCCCCCCCCCCCCCCTTTCATCCCAGGAGTGTTAATGTTTTAGATTTTTAAGCTCTCAACAGAATAGAGTTTGCTTAGTGGAATGGCTTCAATCGGCGCTAGCTGCTTAAACGAATCTTATTAGGTGTGAGAGCCTGGAACATACTTGTAAGGCTGCTGCTTCGGAGCCAGCTGTTTTTGTGAGCCTTATGGGAAGGTGACCACGCCGGTGGCAGTTTTGTGATTTGTGTGTTGGCATCTCTGAGCGACTGGGACAAGGCTAGAGTCCCGATGAGCTGCAAAAAACACCACCTGCCGTGATGGTTAAACACCTGACTTAAAAGCCCTTCCAGACACAGGACATGTGGATAATCCATCCGTAGCCCGCTCAGGCCACATTCCCAAAGGGGGACACGCTCCAGGAAAGAGGTGCCCTGTGTCTTTCCCTCTATCTCTCCTAAAAGGGGGACGTTGACCCCTGAAATAGGGACGTTGAGATTCAGTACAAAAAATGGGGCTGTTGGGGGAGGTATGTGTTCCAGCAAACAGGAAGCCAAAATAGCAGCTTTTGATTTAATTAAATTGAAGCAACTCCTCCTTCAGTAGTGTTCAGAGTGTAAAACAAAGTCGTACTGCTTCAGTTTCTCCCCCAGCTGAGATGTGCTAATCACTGAACAAAGGTCATTACCTTCCCACTGATAAATGTTTGCTTATCAGTTACTTTGAAATACAAACCAAAGAGAAAGTACATTCTTCTCTTCCTACCCCTGAGAAACATCCGCTTAGTGCTCTGTTACTGTGAATGCTCCAGGAGTAAAAACAAAAGAAAGAGACAACTACGTTGAAATGTTTGTTGGAACGTGACTTCAGTTGGGTTTCTAGTTGTGTATCGCACACGGTGTCACCTAAAGGCTAACAAGGTATTTGGGAAACTCTGCACTGTCGAGGCACAGCTATAATGGGGACAGAAGATGCAGCTGCACCAGGGTAGAGTTGAAATGGGTGCTAAGGCTGCACTCAGATGTGTGTTCAAATTGCACAGCAGCAGCAGCGGCATCGTGCGATTTAAAGCAACGCGCACTTCCGGGTTGGTGTGAATGCACCGGGTGCGCACATTTCAGCGTAACGCGAACTGTTGGAGTGCGGTTTAAAAAGCTGCTCCGAGCAGCTTTGAAAACCGCACTCCAACAGTTCGCGTTACGCTGAATTGGTGCATTCACACCAACCCGGAAGTGCGTGTTCCTTTAAATCGCACGATGCTGCCGCTGCTGCTGTGTGATTTAAACGCACATCTGAATGCGCCCTAAATTTAGTACCTGCGAGTAATACTTGCATTTTCAGGTACCCAAATGCCTGAAAAATTAACTACTACCAGTATTGATTTTTCGATTTACTGATTCCAATCCGTATATCAGGTTGGAAAATGGAAAAATAGGCATGTTTTTTTAAAAAACGAATGGAAGTTGACTTTCTGGAACTGGAAAATTGACTTTCTGGGATGGAAATTCAATAAATAAGTGTTTTAAGACATTAAATTGCAAAAAATAGTCACCCCGATAATAATCGGGGTGTGTGTAGTTTTCTGGGGCAGACGTTGCCCCAAAATTGATGTAAGTTGGTGGAAAGCTAGTAAGTTGATCTTGGGAGTTGGTATATCGATGAAGTAAAAAAATTGGTAATGGAAATCAACATCCCGGGACCGGAAGTCAACCTTTTGGGTCATTGGGTACCCAAACCCGGTTGCAATTGGGTCATGATAGGTACCCAATGTTGTCGAGTTGATTCGGGTACTGGAAGTTTGGCAGGTATACCTGTCTTTGCGGGTACCCGTTTCAGCTCTACGCTGGGGCCTGTGTGCCTGCCCCCCCCCCCCCAATGTCAAATGCCTAGGCAGGCACACTGGAGTGGAGTGCTCCAACAAGAGCCCTGTTCCATCTTCTGCACCAGGGTTAATTCCCACCTGGCTACACCCCTGCTGCAGTGCAAAGCCAAGGCAGCTGGGTAACGACCAGGCTTCTTGCTCTTGCTCAAAAGAGCTGTGTGGGACCTCCCTCTGTTCTCTCTTTTTAAGTTGCATAAGGGGGCTTTTCATGCAAGTTAATCAAGAGACGCATGTTCATCTGGCTCCATTTCCACCCTTGCCCGAGTGCTGCGTGGGGGCAGTTTCACAAGCTCTTGGCATGCTCCGCTCCAAGGCCCAGGTTTTACCCATTTCCCTCCCCCGAGCAAGCACATTTCTCCCAGGAAGCCGAGAAGAAAAGAAACCCAACCCACCAACACAAACCATTTGAGAGCGTAAGCTCCGTTCTAGAAGTGTGCAAAATATTTTGGGGGGAGGGGAGGGAGTGATTTCGTTTTATTTCTTCTCCCCTGAACAGTTTGTTCATCCTTTTTAATGGCTCGGTCTAATAAATGGAAAACAAACTGTCCCTGTTACTTGAGAGCTGAAACGTGGAGCTGCGAGCGCTGAATTTACAAAGCCTGTCTTGTTCCTGTCCGGCGTGAATGACGCTTTTGATGGCTGGCATGTTAGCGTTGGAGGAGCCGGCTGGCACGGTTCGGGAAGGCTATTTTTACAGCCGTATGAAATCGTCAAAAGTTAGGTGCTCTCCTTTTGGAAGCAGAAGAGGCTGTGGATGGAAACCCAGAATCGGGGGCGAGGCAACATTTCCCTCCCAGGGGCCGCTTTGAAAATTAGTACAAAAACTTCAAGGACTGCATACAAGTTGGAGATGGACTGCGCTCAGGAAGAGGAGGGCTCAGATCCTGGATCTGTGTCATGGTTCAGTCCCTAGTCCTTGTGTGCAGGCCCTCATCTCTGCTCCCTTTTTTCCCTGAGGTCACTTTTTTGTGCTTTTGAGGTTGGGGCTGGATCAGTGGGCCAGTTCCAGAAAATGGGAAGGAGCCAAGGGAAATACAGTCGTGCGACAGATGTGTGGCTCCATGGCTCTTGGTGCCTTACCTCTGGCTTATATTAATCTCAGTGTGGTGTTGACCTGGGTATCTTGCCTTCCCTTTGTCGCTTGACGTTTAGCTGCGTTTGTAATGAAATTGTAGTGGATGGTATCTGCCTGATGCTAATAAACCTCTGTGTTTAATCTTACTGTAATTCAGGCTTGCTATTGTGCATTGCATCCTATAGCAGTTTTCCACAAATGATGTCTCTAGCCAAGGAGTCATGTTCAAGGCATTTCCCCCAGTGATGCCAATGGTTTCTAGTCCGAAGTAAATTCTAATACCGGTAATGATGTTCTTGACTAATTAGCAAGGGCCTGCTCCCCCAAAACGCCTTATCCCAGGGTTATTGGTGAGTATTTCCATGAACAAGGTGTTGTGATGGAACTTTGAACCCCTGGCTTAAACTAGTTCCTTGATCAGGCCAGGAATTTGGGTCTGATGAGCCCTAGCAGGGCCTGATGTATCTGGATGATCCTGCCTCCAAGGAGCACCGCAGTGTCATGGCGCACGCCATAAAAAACAGGGCTATGTCGGAAAAGGGGCAGAGCTAAGGTGTTTTTCATCTCTATCCAATATGGCCACGCCCCGTGTGTGACAAGGCATCCTAGTGCTTTGTGTGGGGCAGGGGCCTGAGCCCCAAAAGGCTTGGGTAGAGTGTGCGCTTGACCCTGTAAAGGCCAGGGGGTACAGACACCCAGGACATCTAGGTGGATGTGTGGCTTGGAGTGCAGCGTTGGGATCGGAGCTGGATCTAGGGGTCAGGAAACGCAGCAGGCAAAGCTGAGAAGACCAAGCACAGAGCAAAGGGCTAGGGAGCAAGACCGGGGACAAGGAGCAGAGGAAGAGGTGAGCGCTGAGGCAAGACCAGAAGAGCATAAGGAGCTGCTCCGTCCAGTTTCCCGCCACCCCCAACCAGGCTTGTATCCTGGCCGGCAGCCAGCCAGGACTGGGCTGAGTCAGGCAGCTGAGGTGACGCCGTGGAGCTGAGCCCCCACTCCAGGAACCTCAGGATTGAGGGTGCTAGATGTGGGTCTTGGCGGGAGCACCTTGGCTCAGGTCGGGTTGCAGGCCTCTAGCTCGGAGTCTGTGTGGCGGGTAGTTCCTTCCAGGATTAGTGTTTATGGAGGCAGGTCTGCAGAGCGTTAGGTCTCCTCTTGATTGGAAGACAGCAAGTGAATCCAGCAGTCAGTTCTGAGAATTCATCACTTCCACTGCTGAGGAAAATGAAGCTGTATTTCTGATTTGATTCCCTCCAGCTTTCTCTTCCATGTCTAGCTGCTTGTTCCACCTTCCTCCGGATTAAAGAGCCCTGTCGCACTCCTGTGACAGGGCAGAGTCCCCGTGGGCGGCGGCTGCTGCCCCTTTAAAGAGCTAGCCCCAGCCTGGGCACGGATGCTCGCGGGACTGCAGGCGCGGTACAGAGTGGCGGGCAGAGCCAGGCCAGGAGGGAAAAGCCTGGTACTAGGAAAGTGATGTCGGAGGCAAGAGTCGGGCTCTGCCTCAGGAGAACACCAAAGGGGCTCATGAGGGTGTGACCGAGCTCAGTAGAGGGGTAACCAGAGCTGGGTGAGTAGGGGTGCCACCTCAGCACATTTTAAAGGAACGCTTATGAAAAATACATGATGTAGGGCCTGTGTTGGTGCCACACCTGTGCAGGCCCTGCAACATGTATTTTTCATAAGTGTTCCTTAAAAACGTGCCTAGGTGGCAGCCCTATGGGTGAGAGCTCTGCTCCAAGGGCTGAGTAGCCAGGGAGAGGGGGGCTGTTCTTGTGCCTGGGCTCTGCCTGCAGGGGAGCTTAGTCCTTGGCCAGAGAGACCTAAAGAGAGCCAGATGCTATAGGGAGCTCCCTGGCTATACGGACTGGGTCTAGCCAAGCGGCTGGCGGGACTCTGTACCCTGTGAAGGCTGCGGAGCTGAAATTCCCTGCTAGAGAGTGACTCTTGGGCCCTGATCCTGCCAGGACCTGCCCCAGGTGAGCTCGACCCTGCCACAACTCAACACTTTATCCTGGTGAAAGCGTTTATTATTATTATTATTATTATTATTATTATTATTATTATTATATATAGCGCCAGCAGTGTACCTGGCACTTTACAAAGTAATAAAATAGACAGGGTCCCTGCCCCTAGGGCTTACAATCGGAGAGACAGGAGCTGGGGGAGAGACTTAGGAAGGGGAACAGAGGGAGAGACAAGGGGTCTAACATTCATGAAGATGCGAGGTCTCAAGTGCACGTACTTGGCTTGGTTACGATGAGAATGACAGCAGGCAGGTCCATGTTGCAAGGATAAGGGTAAATACCATTATATACCATAAATACGCGTATATACCATTATCAAGCTGTCTTCTAACCTTCTTTTTGACAAATGACATCCCGTTGGCTTGATCTTTTCTTTTCTTCTCTTTCTATTGTATTACAAAAATAAATGAATATAGAACAGACAGGCAGAGCTCTGTGTTTATGGGCAACAAAACCATGTTTAAAAAACGCTAAATTCTGAAATGTGAGGATTTGAAAATACCCAAATGCGCTTCCTACCAAGTAAGAGAGTTGTGTCATTTAGAACCCAAGTGAAGTGGGGAAGCAGGATACGTGCACATCAGTGATGAGCTGAGCCTCAGCAATATTGGGACATGTGGTTGATTCCCTTCTTGCCTGACCTGTGAACAGAGGAGGTGAGCTTTGAACATGGGGTGACCTTTAGCTAAAGGTGAAAGTGTATTCCTCAGAAGCGTACCCTTCTAATGTGTCATAAACCCATGTCCTCCTGGAGGAAATCACAGCATGGAAGAGATTCATTCTCCGCCCAGCTTGCAGATACCTTGATAAACAGATCCGTCTCCTTTCATACGCTTCCTGCTCTTAAAGGCCCCCCATTATCCTCACGGATGAGGGTGTGTGCGTCTCTCTGCTTGTTCCTCTATAGCCAGTGTCCTGCTGTGTCCTCCTTAATGTTCACTCCAGTTGGGGTGTGTGTGCGGTGAACACACCTCCCTGCTCATAATTCTCCTCCTTGTGCTCTGTGATTGTACAAGCTAAAATACTTGGACTAAAGGAAAGCAGGGGTTATGGAGAAAGAGTTTTTCCATGCAGGCATCTTTTAACTAACACAGATGTGTGTGTTGATACACATAGAATGTGTGTATATACACAGGATATGTACATTACGCTAAATTTATTAAATTGTATTTTTCACAAAATAAGTGAAATATGCAATATTTCATGAACTCATCAACTTTGCTGCCTAATTCATGAATTAGGTAGAGAATTTGCTGATTTCATAAATTCTATTTCATTGTCTTTATCCTGTATATTTCACAAAACGCAATTTTGCTGATCTCTCTCACTCTTTCCGTCTCACACACATTGTGTGTGTGTGTGTGTGTGTGTGTGTGTGTGTGTAGGCATAGATGCGCACACATACACACACTATATTCGGCCCCTCAGGAGCCACTCGTTGGCCCCCAACAGCCAGTGAGTGAGTCAGGGTGGTGGGTTATTTTTAATTATTTATTTTTTCAGATTGATACCCTGCCCTTCCACCTCTTCTCTGACATAGCCCAAACCCTTACGGAGTGCCATGGCATCACAGCGCTCCTTGTGGGGCAGGGTCCCCGCCATGACACATCAGGGGCTCTGTGGATCAGACCTAAATTTCTGGCCTCAGCCTGTTCTCTAGTAGGAGGAGGAACCCTGCAGTCACATCGGTCTCAGTGTGTAGACTCCCTCCACTCCTCCCCCTCATCCCCCTCCTCTCCTAGAGCAGTTGGGATGTTGAGCCAGGCTTACATGGACCAGCCGCAACAGGAGGACACTTGCCTACAGCTTTTGTGTTCAGGCGAGCCTCGCCCTTGAAGGTGTGTCTGAGGGTTGCATCTGTGACCCTCCGATTTAGCCTAGGTCGCCTACTTTTGCCTTATTTCATCAGCTTCTTAACTTCTCTATAGCCACTGCCCTTTCTTGAGACAATCTAATATCCCAAAGCCGTTCTTTAGAACAGGAACTTGCTCTGCTCAGACCTTCTACTTAGTCAGCCATGGACTGTTGCCCTTACTCATCGCGATGATGGGGGTGGGGAAATCTGTGCTGACGTATTGATTGGATGGCTCTAGGAGATCAAAGAGGCAAATTGCAGCCCCTTGCCTCACCTCTCCCTCTGCTGAAAAGCAACATCATTTTGCCTAATCAGGAAGTCTAAGGGAAAATGTTTGGGTATGTTGCTGGAGTTCATCTTGAGGGTTTTGTTCAGATATTGAGAGGAAACAAGGGAAATTGTTGGTTTCTTGTTTTTGTAGAATCAAAGCCAACTGAAGAACCAACGTCTCTTACAAGCACAGATTATTATTGTTTAATTTGTTCCCATATTGGGAGGGGTCTGAATAATCAGTTAATATCCACATTCTATCCAGATATTCTCTTGTTTGGTTCATTTGGTTTATTCACTTCATAAGAAGTGCCACACTTATCAATGGTCCATTGAGCCCAGCGTCCTATGTCTGACAGCGGCTCCTCTCTCTTTGGAGAAGTCCCCAATGGGTCATAATAGAGTGGCCCATTCCCTGCAACTCCCATTTCTTGATAGTAAGAAGTTGTGTCCCTCCACCTGCTTGAGCCATTAATGGACCTGTCCTCCAAGAACGTATCTATTCCTTGTTTAAACCCAGCTTTGCTACCGCCTTGTTTAAACCCAGCTTTGCTACTGGCCTTTGCAACATCACAATTTAATTGTATGTTGAGTGCAAAAGTCCTTTTGTTAGATTTGTTATTTAGTGCAGTTACTCAGTTTATTGCACATGCACTGTAATGCTAAATAGTGCATACCGAACAGATTGAACGGAGGAAACACACCAAAATAACAGATGTGGATACCTGCATGAGACAGAGCAAATATCCAGCCCATTGGATTCTTTTCAAAGCAGCCCTATTTGAAAAAATAAGATCTCTGATTTACCTCTATTCACAATCCTCACACGCTATTTGTGGTTGGCAGGGTTAGCTTGAGAAGAATGCATCTGAGCACTATTATCTAGGGCAGGGGTGGGGAACCTCAGGCCCAGGGGCCAAATGCTGTCCACAGCTAGAGTTTATTTAGACCCTTTCTGGTTCCTGAATTTGGTCCCTGGATCCAATTTTTACCCCCAAGCACCGGAAAACTGAGCTCAGGGTAAGAAATCTGAGATGAGGGGGTGGAGGACAGATCCGTGGTCTGGACCCTCCTCTTCCTGAGCGCACCCCTTAACTACCCCTCTCCCAACTTCTTTGCTGCCCTTGGAGCTCATACTAATTTTCAGAGTGACCCCTGGGAGGGAAAAGGTTCCTCACCCCTGAACTACGGGATGTGGGTGGCCTTCAACAACTAGGGGATGTTGGTTGTCTTAATGGGTGTATTCTCCTGTGAGTCTGTTCTGAATTGCTGCTTCAGTGTGGATGTGGAGGTTTTTGCTGCTTGTGTGAAATGCAAGGTTGTGATCTCTTGCCCACTCCTGATCATTAAAGATCCCTGAGCACTTTTCTCAGCAATCTAGGGTGTGAACCCGTGGTCCTGTCATAATTCCAACTAGGGTAATTACATCTTACTGCTCTAAAGTTCTCCCGGTAGCTAAGCCCGCGTCCTTAAATATCAGTTTGTCTTCCGATGAATGTTGCTAGCGTGGCAGGGCTTTCATTTTATATTAGCAGTGGCTGCGTCCTTGTGGAAGGTTTAATGATCTGTACACATGGAGATGAACTTACATGAAAGGTGTGGCCTGTGTGGTGGAGTGAAGGTAGCACTGCTGCTGTTCTCTCGTTCTTTTTGGCCGAGACACTGCATGTCTACCTCATTTTAGACCAAACGTTTGGGACCAAACAGACTACCGTTAACCCTCCGAATTTCCCACAAACTAGCCTAGCAGCTGCCCAAGGCAGGTCTTGGTGCCCGCCGGTATTCTGGCTTTGGGAATGACCATTGTTAACTTGGTTTGTGTTTGTTTGTCTGCCCTTCCTTTAAAAGGCTCAGGGCGGCTTACACATAAAATATAAACATTACATATCAAATACTTCTAAAAGTGTATGGAAAAAGTCCATCAAAGCAGTAAAAGATGAAAACAACCTTGCACAAAACCCACCCAGTACCGCTTCCCCATGTCCCACAGCCAACCTCCCCTCACACTAGTCTGGCTTTGGGAAATAGCCAGACCCGCCCACTAAACCTCCTATCCCTGCCCAAACGCCTTTACAAACACAAAGGTCTTACAACGCCTTCGGAAGACGCTCCGGTTCAAATGAACCTCTGGGAGAAGGGAGTTCCATAACATCAGGGAAGCAACTGAGAACGCCCCCCCCTGCGAGTCCTCATCGTGTAAACCAGACTAACAGACCGGTACCCACAGGGAGGTTCTCCCGGCTGATCGCAGATATGCGGGGCTGAGACTGTGGTACGGTGAGCTCTTCTAGGAAGTTAGCTGCTACTCCAGCCGGGACTGAGGCTAGCTTTGCCATAACGCCAAGCCACTTGCTGTGGCCCCGCAGATCACAGTTTGGGATCTGTTCAGGGTGTGAACAGTCCAGGGCTCTCTTTGTTCTGCAAGTACAACATCCAAATTCTGTTGGCAGCAAATCCCAGATTCTGTGAGTAGAATAAATTATGCAATTTAACCCAATCCTAGAAATTATGCAATTTTTGAACATTTCTGCATCTTTAAAAAACATAAAATTCTGCACAGACCTTGCAGGGGGATGAGGGGAATGGCTCTTATTTTTACCCAGGAGCTCGTGGGCTGCTCCTCTTTAGCGTTGCAATAGGGGGCCATATAGCCCCAGTATATAGGTTAGCAGGTGATAGTATTGGCATCCCATTGGTTGGGTTTATATTGCCAGCATCCCATTGGCTAACTCACTCTGCTCCCCACTCAGGCTGCAATTATTATTATTATTTTAAAAAAACGTTTAAACTTTAATGTGTAATATATAAAAGTACAATACAAACAACTTTAACAAACAAACAAGCAAGTAAAGAAAGAGAGCCAGCAACACCAGAACCCCCCTGGTGATAAACGCAACCTCAGAGGAGGATTCGGACCCAGCATCCTCAAACTGCTCTCCTCATGCATCAGACAGAGAGCTGCCCGTGTGGAAGGACATCCTGTCAAGGGGACCTAAAGAACTGAGTAGGGAACTACCTTTGGACCAGGACCCAAAGCTACTAAAACGAGCAGAAAAGGTCCTCAGGATCACTCCCATAGCCCCAAAGAAAAGGGACTCCGACTCTTCCTCTGATGAGGAGGACTCCGACAGGGACTATATCCCCAAATTAGATCACAGATCAAGGAGCACCACTCTAGACAGGGCGTTTTAAAAAATAATAAAGGCACAATGGGAACAGCCCACCAAATCCTTGAAGCTATCCAGGGTTCAGCAGTCCCTGTATACCTTCTCCAAACACAGCGACCCTATCTTTAAACCTGCTCAGGTTGACACGGCGGCTGCTTCCTTGGCCCAACAGTCCATATTCCCCTCTGAGGAGGACCTCCTTCCTAAAGACTTCATCGACAAGGGAATAGAGATGGGACTTGGGAAGAGTTATGAGGCCTTGACTAACGTCCTACAAATGGCCGCTACAGCTTCCTATGTCTCCAGAGCCATAATGAAGTGGTTCAAACTTGGCAAAGACCCCGACATATTGATCTCTCTATCTCATAAACTTGCCACTAACGTTACCTTCGCCCATGCCTTTCTGATAGACTTATCCATGGATATAGTCACCTGGGCTGCCAAAGGCATGGCGGCCAACGTGGCAGCCAGACGCAGACTGTGGCTTCACTCCTGGCGTGCAGACCCTCATGCAAAGAATCTCCTGGTTAACAGTATGTTCAAGGGGGGCAAGCTATTCGGCTGTGCCTTGGATAAGGCCTTGGCCGAGGCGTCCGATAAGGAGAAGCACTCTCTTAATCAGGTTCAGTCCTTTTAAAAACTTTTTTCACCCCTTTCAACGCTTCTCACAAGGACCCAGACGAGGCCATTCTTCAGGCAACTCCTGGAACTTCCAAGCACGTGGCAGAGGCCATCGTGGCTGTGGGGCGAGGCCTAGCAGATTTCCATCCCAGCCTTTGTATCCCAGGCGCTCCGGATCCCCCAGCCGCAAGCAGGATTCCTGACTGCTCTGGATCCTCTTTCCTAGCCTGCGCCCGGCTGGGTAGCCGGCTACTGCGCTTCGCTCACAGGTGGGAGCAGGCAACCACAGACGCCTGGCTTCTGCAAACAGTAGCAGGAGGATACTCGATCGACATCAAATACAAGCCAAGGGAGTTCTTCCGAGTATCTCCTCGCTCACGCATCGCCTCCAAGCACACAGCGATGCGCCTGGAATGAAACAGATTACAACTGATGGGAGCCGTAGAAAGGGTACCGTGGCACGAAAAAAGAAGGGGTCTCTACTCCATTCTATTCCTTGTGCAGAAGAAGAGCGGAAAGTGGAGAGGAGTCCTCAACTTGAAGCGCCTGAACAAGGCACTCAAAGCGCAGCCATTCAAGATGGAGACCATAGTCTCCCTTTCCCTTTCCCTCTCGAGGAGTGACTGGCTGGCCTCGCTGGCCCTCAAGGATGCCTACCTTCACATCCCCATCCTTCCAGCCCACAGACGATGGCTTCTCTTCTGCTACGAAGGCCAGCACTGGCAGTATCGAGCCCTCCCCATCGGCCTCGTCACGGCACTGCGGACGTTTTCCATGGTACTCATTCCAAACCTTCGCTTAGAGGGCATAGCCATATTCCCCTACCTTGACGACCTGCTCATCTGGGCCCCGTCACGGGAGCTCGCCCTGCTTTGCCTCCAGCGCTCCATTGACTACCTGGAGTACCATGGATTCCTGATCCGCCGAGACAAGAGCCACCTCACTCCCACACAACGGCTAGAACACCTGGGAGTGATCATCGACACCACCCAAGACAGAGTGTTCATCCCTCTGCAACATCAGCACAAGATCCTGAAGCTTGTGACGTTGGTACAGGCGCAACCTTGATCCCCGCTGTGCACACTCGCATCCCTTCTAGGCCTCATGGTGTCCTGCATTTGGCATCTACACTGGGCTCGTTTCCACTCACGAGAACTTCAGAGGTTACTTCGACCGTGGCAGGCGCACATCAACAACTTGCCTGCTACCCTCACAGTCAATCCGGAGACCCTCCTCTCCTTCAGTTGGTGGGAGGACCCTCACAGATTCGACCTGGGAGTCCCTCTGATGGAACCGACGAGTAATACTCACGACAGACGCCAGTCTGTCCGACTGGGGTGCCCACTTAAACTCAAGTGTAACGCAGGGCACCTGGTCTGTGCTAGATCACAATCACAGCATCAGTTGGCTGGAGCTCAAAGCCATTCGACTTGCCCTGCAGCACTTCACCCATCAAGTGCCGGGGAAACATGTCTTAGTCTTCACAGACAACACAACAGCCATGACTTACGTCAACAACCAGGGAGAGGCTCACGATCCCAAGAACTTCACAAGGAAGCCACGTGCCTGCTGCGCTGGGTGGAGATTCATCTCCTCTCTCTGTCCACTCTACACATACGGGGAGTGGACGATGTGGAAGCGGACTGGTTGAGCCGACAAACAGTGTATCCAGGGGAATGGTCCCTCAGCCAAGCAGCATTCCAGCTGATTGTACACCGATTCGGCCCTCCAGCTCTGGACCCGTTTGCCTCCCCTTCCAACGCCAAGGCGACCCGATTCTTCAGCAAGGGTCCCCACCCCAAAGCAGAAGTACATGATGCTCTCAGCCAGCAGTGGCCATCAGGTCTCCTATACACACACACCCATTTCCCCCCCCCTCAACCGGGCAATCCACAGGTGCAAACAACAAGCAACCGTCATCTTGGTGGCCCCCTTCTGGGCCCACAGACCATGGTTCACAGACCTGATCACGTTGTCTGCCGGGGAACACCTGGAACTTCCCGTCGCCCCCGGATCTGTTGTCCCAGGGTCCCCTGCGCTACAACCAGATGGGGTTCCTGAGACTGACAGCCTGGCTCTTGAGACCGTAGCTCTTCGGAGGTTGGGGTATTCCGACACTGTTGTTTGGACACTGTTGGCATCCAAACGCAAGTCCGCTCAGCGTATTTACCAGTGCACCTGGGGTGTGTTCGTTAAATGGTGCCAAACCCATCAGGTCCCCCCCAGACCCCCTCCATAGCCAAAGTTCTACAGTTTTTCCAGGAGGAGTTGGACAAGGGGCTCCAACCAAACACTTTCACTAGACAATTAGCAGCACTAGATAGCACCCTAGGAGCTTTCACCGGGCTTCGCCTGTCCAGCCATCCCCATGTACGTTAATTTTTAAGGGCCGCCCGATGCATTTCCCCGCCCGTTGTCCATAGGTTTCCCACCTGGAACCTCAATGTGGTGCTCAGGGCCCTTACGGGTGCCCCCTTTGAATCGCTCAGAGAAGTCTCTCTCTACTTCCTCTCCCTCGGGGTATCTTTTCTAATTGCCATTACCTCTGCTAGAAGGGTCTCGGAGATCAGGGCCTTCTTCATGGCCTGCCCTGTGCACCTTCCAGAGGGAATCGGTCGTCTTACGACTTGACCCTTTCTTCTTGCCTAAGGTGTCTTCCCTCTTCCACCTGTCCCAGGAAGTGGTCCTCCCTTCCTTCTGTCCTCACCCCCATCACCATCTAGAAAAATTGTGGCATACCCTCGACGTACGCCGGGCTCTTAAGGTATACCTGTAATGCACAGAACCCTTCCGGCGCGCTTCGTGCCTCTTGGTAAGCTACCACCGTCGCTCAAAAGGCGAGAGGACTTCCAAGGTGGTCATTTCCAGATGGATCTCGGCCTGTATCGCTGATGCGTATAGAGCCGTGGGTCTCTTGCCACCTGCTAGAGTTCTGGCCCACTCCACCCATGGAGCTGCCACTAATTGGGCTTTTAGGTCCAGGGCCCCACTTGGTGAGATATGTAAGGCGGCTACTTGGAAAAGCCCTCATACCTTCACCAAGCACTACAAGATTGATCTTATGGAGTCCACCGAGGCTGCCTTGGGCTGGTGGATTTTGCAGGGAGTCCTGGGTTCATTTTAAACACACTGTCCTTCCCCCTTGCCGAATGGGCGTGTCTGCTCTGTTACCTCCCTACATCCAAATAACCGGACGAGAAGACCGTAGAAAGGGCAATTGGGTTCCTTACCTTGGGAATTGCCTTTCTATAGCCTTCGAGGGAGGTTATTCAGCCCACCCAGGGATCACTGTTTCTGAATCTTCTGTCGTGGTTTCTGGGTGGGTTACTTCTGTTTCTGCCCTCTTTCGTGGGTTGCTGGTTCTTGTTTCCCCCCCCCCCCCCTCTGTAGTTTGGCGGTGGTTGTGTTTTTCTTTTTTCATTACAGAAGTTATTTGGATCCTTCGGCTGTGGTACAGCTGGGGAAGTGAGGGTGCGCTCTCCCTACACATACCCAGTGAAAGTTGGCGCTGCCTCCTACTGGCCATGGGGAAGAACGCACCCTACGTCTGAATAACCTCCCTCGAAGGCGATAGAAAGGCGATTCCCACGGTAAGGAACCCAACTGCCCTTTCTGCAACAATTTGGCCAAGTGACAAATTCTGCAAAAATGGCTGCAGTCGTGACAACGCAGAATTCATAGGAGCCTGGGTTGTGCCTCAGTTACAAACTGGAGACTGTAGAGCAGCAAACATCAACCCCCTGTAGCGTGCTGCAAAATCACCCAGCCTGTCCCCCTCTCCAAACAAGCAAGAGATTCCTGCTAACCAGCTGCACAGAGGAGTAGGAAGATATTTGTATCTCAAGCAAACATTTTCTCCCTCCAGAGTGCTTTCTGATACCCTGCGCTCAATATTTTGTTTGAGCCGAAGGAGCTCCTTGAAAAAGAGAATGTACCTTGAAGCTTAAATGGCGACTTTGATCAGCGGGCTGACACACAGACTCCAGTGATCCCTCTCGAAAAGTAGCTTTGAATTTCCAGTGAAGCATCGCAAAAGCTTTGAACTTGCTGAGCAGTGACTTGTTTTAATATTTGCTTTTTGTTTGGGGTAGCTTGAAAGTAAAAGCAACGGCACACCTAATTCCTGCTTCCGTCCTATGCCTCCTTGCCAGGAAAGACTTACCGTACCACCCTGCATGTTTGAGGATGCATTTTTTTCCCTGGTACCTAGTAACCCACCCCCTCCCCAACTAGAGTTACAAACTCCCCCTTGTAGATTTCCCAGTTTTTCAGTTTCACTACTCTTCAGCGAGACTTGAATTGATTCCTTGCTTTTAAACCTACCCACATACACCCTGGTGGATGCACTACAGATAATCCAGCAAAGAAAAATGTGCCAGTCCAAAGGGGGGGGAACCCTGTTTGTCTCGGTATGTGGCATTCCTTCCCATTTGGAGGAAGTCAGGCCTTGCCGCTGCATGTTGAAGATCCAAAGGTTTCCTTACCTCCCAAGTTAATAGACCTCATTGCTCAGCTACATGGCATATTTCTGTGTGGTCTCTGCCTGTTAGGCATTATTAACTCCTGAAAAACGCATCTGATCAGCTCAGAAAGTGCAGATGACATGCTGGGCAAAACGTCACCCGTTTGAGTGAAAATCAGAAAATCACCAAATGGTTCTACCCATGAGAACTCTCCATGCGCTTGTCCTGTTTGCATTGTACTGCAAAATGATTACCAGCTCATAAGAACCAACAGCATTGTGGCAAGCAGGTTAGCCACAGAGGAAAGAGTGCTAATTAGTTCACTTGTGTGTGATGCCTGTTTAGTACAGGGAGCGGGGAGAGAAGATGGATGGAGTTGCAAGGCTCTTTGGCAGTGGTTAGCACTGGAAAGCTTGGAGCTTGATTAGCAACTTGTGGTTAGAGTGGGAAACTCAGTTGAGATTTTGGGGTGAGCATTAGCCAAGTCAGGCAGAATATAGGAAGACGGCTTACTCCCTGTGTCCCATTGTGACCTCTGAGGTCAGCCAGCAGCACCATCTTGCGTGTACCATCTGTCCATCCAGTTTGTACAGAAACCGTGCACAGAAAGTTGTTCTTGGTGACTGCCCTGCAGTTGTAGAGCTCCCTTCCCCTGGAGGTTTATGGAAGCCAGGGGTGGAGAATCTCAGGCCTGGGGGCCAAATGCAGCCCATAGCTAGTTCTTATTTGGCCCTTTTCTAGCACCTGGATCTGGCCCCTGAAACCAGTTCCTTCCCCTAAGCCATAAAATATTGACTTCAGGGAAGAGCAGAGACGAGGGCATTCGCATGAGGATATGGGGCAGATGCAGGGCACAGATCCATGATCTAGACCCTCCTCTTCCTGAGTGGTGCCCCTTAAGCACCCCTGCCCCCAACTTCTGTAAGGCCCTCAAAGGTTGTACTACCTTTCAGTGTGGCCCTTGGGAGAAGGGCCCTAATTTAAGACCAAGTCTGCTCACTTCCCAGAGGCCCATGTAAAACTTCTTTTTATTCAGCCAGGCTTTTGGCAGGTGGAGAATAGGGTCAGGGGTGGTATGGGCTAAGGGATTTTAACTGTTTTATTTGTTTGCATTTATTTTATATATTTTTAATGTACTGTAATCTGCCATGAGCCTTTGGGATAAATAAATAAAAATGTAGTATCTACTGAGACCCAGTGGGCTTTTGATTTTTGGCATAGGTTCTGCCTGCTCATAACTTGTGAGCCTCTATAAAGCAGGTGCCCCTCTACTTACTGCCTACAGAGTTGCCTGAAGAAATCCCAGAACAGTAAAGTAATAAATTGGTCCCTTTGTTATATGCATCATTGAATGGGATTCACCTACTGGAGACGACAGAGCAGCTAAATTTTCAGGACCAGGTGTTGGATCCCCATCTGATCATGGGGAACGACTTGAAATCAGAAAAACTGATTTCTCTGGGTACGACTGCTTTTTACGAATCACAAGGCCAGGGATGCACCACTAGAGTCGGCAAGAGGTTGGGGAATCTCACAGAAAGGACACACCGCTGTGTGCTCTTGCACATTGATTGTGCCAGCAGGGGATGGGGTGGTCTTCAGAGCAGAGATGGACATGGAAATCAATACCTTCCAAAAGAAGGCCACGTGCAGGGCGGTCTCCACCTGGGACAAAAGGGTCAACTCGAGCCGTCTTGGGGAGATTGATAGAAAGGACGGGCTGTCGGATCAAATACAGATGTTGTTGTCTTTAAGAACATGTTGCAGCCTCCGTGTTGATAAGGGACAAATGGATAATTCAGGCAGGTTTTCACAGCTGACCTTATCTGAAACGACAGAGAGGTTGTCGGTGGTTCGCTAATTTGTCTTGGCTATGAAAAGGAACTAGGATGGATGATGGCGTGTCAAGATGACCTGCATGATCGGTAGCCTCCCTTTTGTTTCTGCCATAAACAACCCCAGATGGTTTCGCTATGCCCCAAAGCTGTGAATCATGGCAGAAAAGCCAATCGAGTCTAGCATTGCGGCAGTCCCAACCTGGGCTGCCTTTATCGTCGTAACAGATTGCCCCTAACTCACTGCAGGAAAACAGCTGCAGACGGCAGCCAGGATTGCTGGTGATTTAATACAATTTAAAAAAAATAATATAATAATATATTATTTTAAGGCAAGCCCAGTAATTTTGAAAGAAGCTGAGTAATTTGTTTTGGAAATGAATGGTTGAACATCTCTGCATTGTGGAACATTTTCAGTTCCCTATTCTCCACTCCCCTCTTAAGGCTGAAATGACCGTTCATGACATTTTGAATATTCACACGATCTAGGCATGTGCACGTGTAAATTTGAATTTGAAATTTGCATCCTGTTTGTGAAATTGAAGCTTACTGGGGGATTGTGATCTTTTTTCCTCCAAACGTTTTCTATTTATTTATTTCTATTTATTTATTGATTCGGCTTTCGCCATAGACCATACATAATACAAAATGTATTATGTATTTGTATTAATACATAATACAAAATACTGAAATGCCCGTCAGGAGGATGTGGCAGAACTCCACAACTGGAAAGTGGCTCCATGGCTAACAATGACCAAAAATACATTGTCTTGAGCGCAATTTAGATGTTGTTCCTTCCCGTAACCTACATAGAGTTTTTACGAGGATGAGGTTCCATCTGATAGTCATCTATGACGTATGGGAGAGATAATTCCATACCACAGGAGTTACGTCTTTGTCCATGTGGGTGCGGTGTACAAGAATCATTGGATCACATGTTGTTAAGCTGCTCTTTGTATAACAACCTATGGGATACTTGGTTAACCCCCATATTTGGGGGGAAGAAATTTTTGACACCTGCCCAGAAAATGTGGATACTTCTGTCCCCACAGAAAGATGAGTTTTAAATGCCTGTAGCGACCTTTGTTTTGTTAATATCCAAAGAGAGGCAATTGATATTAACTACTTCGAGAACCATTAAGCAATAGGTCTTTTCCCGGATGTGGAATTGGAAGATGCAGAACTGAAGGTGAGAATGGTCTTGGTCAAGGATACACCTCCTGTGCCTCTGTATGTTTACTACTCGTCTAGGTGGTTAACTTAGACAGACGTAGGGGTTGACCATCAGCTGCATGTAAAATGTTAGTTTCATGTAAATGAGACCTCTCCCACTCAGGGCCAAGCATTTGCCGCATGCAAGCCCCATGAAGAGTGAGGCATTTATCAATCAGGGACTAAGCATTAGTAGAAGTTTTCTTTATACATTGCTTTTCATTTAGTAACTTGTGATCGATTGGTTCAGGATACACATTTAATTACATGGGCAAGTTTTTATCATTTCAAATAGCTAATAAAGCAAACATGGAATACGGATCGAACACAAAGTGCAACTTTAAGGATCAAAGTAGTGAATTAATGAAGTTAAACTTCTCATGAGTGTTTGTTTGAAAAGATCATTAAAATCAAATTTGCATTGAATGAATCTTTAAATTTCGTTTTTCGCAACAGAAAAGCTTGATTTGTGTTGGCCCTATTTCTCTGTCTCTCTCACGCGCCGAACTCTTACTTGGGCTCAGCTATCCGTTACGCCCAGTCTGACCGCGACCACTTTCAGACATTCCTCCCCCCCCCCGGCGGCGTATATTCTGACTTGGGGGGGGGGGGAGGGGATGCGCACCCAGAACATGCACACGGGGGATTTTGGGGGGGGGGGGGAGGGGAAGAATATGCCTGAAAGTGGCCTAGGTTATGGTTGACCTAAGCTTAGTCCCAATGCACTGGGCTCCTCCAATTCCAGGCCCAGTGGAACAGAGGGGCCCTACCCCCATGGAGTTTCAGAATTTCACCTTGCTCCGTGTGGATGCTGCCACATCAGGAAGGAAGTAGGGAAATGCCATAGCCCTGCCTATTTTCTGGCTTTAGACCCCTAGAGCGTAGCCATGACTCCTGCATTGTGGGGCAGCTCTAGTCTCCAAATTTCAAAGGGGCTCGTTCCTGATCAGACAGGATTGTTTACCTCAGGATGGTGAGCACTTGACATTGGGTAAGTGGACTGTCATCTGAACGTTCTGGCATTTGACTTGACCCCAGTCATCCTCTGAAATTTTGGTGGTTTGCAGAGGCAGAATTTTTTTCTGTGGGTGAAGTTTGGAATGGAATCAATGTGCTTCCCCCACCTCCCAAGCCCCCAGTCCATCCTCTAACCCCGGGGTGGTGAATCTCAGGCCCGGGGGCCAAATGCGGCCCATGGCAAGTTTTTACGTGGCCCCTTTCAACTTCCACGATCTGGCCCTTGGATCCAGTTCTTACCTCCAATCCCTGAAAAAGTGAGCTCAAGGGAAGGGAGCAGAGATGAGGGCATGTAAACAAGGATAGGGCACAGATCCACGATTTGGGCTCTCCTCTCCTTAAGTGCATCCCATAAGCAACTTCTGTGCGGCCCTTGGAGCTTGTGCAAGTTTTCAAAGCGGCCCCCAGGAGAAAAAAAGGTTCCCCACCCCTGCTCTAACCACTCTCCAGGCTGTCCCGGGTCGAGGTTACATGAGGTAATGCCGGCAGCCGTTTCCGATGAATTCATTACCATATCGTTGTCGCAGGCTTTCACCGGTTTCTCTTTGTAACGTGCCAGGCACGTGCTGAGAACCCCTCTCTCTGAGTGACACGCGCCGGAACCTGCGATAAATGATTCACAGAGAGTACGGTTGTGTTTGTATCTCTTTGTATGTCACAGGATAGCGCGGCTTGGGTGCTGTATGGCAATCTCTTTCTTGCAGCTCTGTCACCCTGCTGTTGGGAGGTTCGTGAGACTATGTGCATGCGCACACGCACACGTATGGAACGGTGACTCCTGAAATATGTGCTTGTGCGATCCCATTCACCCTCTTCCTCAGCAGGCAGTATGCAGCATGGATTAGCCCTCCCTCATGGGCAGGAGCTCCCAATAGATGAGCAGCCTCTGCCCATCCAGCCGCCTCCTGCCTCTGGTAGCAGCGACTGGGGTGGGGCCCATCGAAGGTATTTGGGGCTGAGGTGAGAAGGAGCATGCATGCACCTAGTTCCATTTTGAGTGAACTCCGAGGAGTGGGGAACTACGGCAAGATGCGGGGAGAGAGTCTGAGAACAAGGGGGAGGAAGGAAGGGGACGAAGCAACCTCCTGTTGGGTGGGAAGAGAGAGATGGAGCATAGGGTGGGGGGAACGGGCCTCCGCTACCACTTACAAGAGGAATGGAGTGGGGTCATGGTTGAATAAGTTCGATAACAGCTGCTCTAGATTCGTGGTTCTTGATCCCCCAAGGGCCTTGGGTGGGTTGTGGGAGGGCCCTTGCCATGGCAGGCTAGGCGTGGCAGTGGCAGCCATGCTCCCAGGGGACCCATAATCCTTGGGGCCCCTGTCTCTCATTCCCTCCTGCTACTTGCTCTGGCCCCCTGTGCCACTGAGGTGCAGGATAGGGGGAGGGAAGAAGGTGTGGCTTCCAGGAGCTTCCCAGCCACCTGCTGCTTCCGGGTGCCCTATCCCAGGTCTCCTGCTGCTGGGATATGCCCCCATCCCTTTTACTTTTGGGGTCGTGGCCCCACCTCCGTCACTGGGATTGGGACCTCTCGCTGCTGCTTGGCCATTCCTGGCCCTAAGATTTTATGTTTTGAAGTAGATCCTGGATTTTTCAAAAATGTTTTCGCGATTCTCGCTAACAAAAAGGTTCAGAACTGCTGGGTTCTGACACTTTTCAGCCTGCTTACTTTTATATGCCTCGAACCCCAGGATGCCTCTCTGCTGTGGGAGCACATGCTGCTATTGGGAAGCATTCTGCGGAGTCTCTAGATCTCCCTGTTTCAAAAAGCGTTAAAAATCCACCCCGAGAAGGAAAGGAAAGGAATTGTCTTTTCCTGGAAGAAGGAACAGGCAGCATTTTGGTAGCAAGGTGAGCTTGTGGCCTCGTACACCTTTCGTGTCTTCACCTGCTTTCTTGGAAAAAGATCCCATCCTGCATCAGCCATCACTGCCTTTTGGGGCTGTTTCTGGAGTCTAGGCAGGCAGGCTTGGCCTCCCTGGAAGGATCAGGCTCCTTGCTCCTAGGGGGAAGCTGCACAGCACACCCTCCCTGGAGCTGAGGAGAGCGTGATTGGCTGCGATACAGCATTGTCCGGTTTTGGAGGAAAGGGCTTTTTTTTTTCTTTTTTTTTTTTTTGCCTTCAAGGTCAGAGCCCAGGGCGGATTCCAGCATAGTTTCTCAACTTCCCTTTCATTTCTCCTGGATGAGAATCGGGCAGCTTAAACGCTGCCAGCGAGAAAGAGATTGAAACAGGCGCATCATGTTTTTTGTGGTTTGTGTTTTTTTTAAAAAAAGAAAACAAACAAGAAAAGAAACTAACTGATCCCAGATCCCAAAGTGCGCGAATTCTCTGTCTCATGAAGCTATTACTTTAGCATGCGCAGGTTATTCTGAGGTCACAGGCGCTAACATGGGCTTTTAGTCTAAAGAATATGGTAGATGCAATGGTGGGCAGGAAGCGTTCCAAAATTAAAAAGCTTCCCCCCAACCCCAGTGGGGCCTCTGGCTTTTTGTGCTACTGAGGGCTTTCTGTAATATTGAATCCAGCCTAGTTTTTAAAAAGAGACAGTTTGATGATTGTATCTAAATGAGTCCGACACTCTCAGGTTATTCAGGGTCAGAGAATTTTTCGGAAAAAGGTCTGTGGAGAAATGGGTTTTCAGCGCTGCAAAAATAAAATGATAATTAAAAAAAAGAGAAAAGGACCTTGAAAATGTCAGATCTGTCTGTCATCAGACGGTTCCCACCGACGCCTCTGCGCTAAGGAAGTGGAAAGCAATCGGTCCGTCACTATTGGCAGCTGAGGGCAACTTTAAGGATTTCGAATAGACTGTTACACCTTTCCTCGCCGCTCTGCGAGACACAGCTTCTAATTAGCTCATTGTAGTATATTTAATTTGGTGTTTTTTTAGTATTTTGTTTCAGGAAGCTGCTGTTGTGTGTTGTTGTTGTTGTTGTTGTTGTGTTCTGTGTGCCTGTGCATGTGTTGCTGGGGATACAGACTCCAATCCTCAAAGCAATTACGCCTGAGTAGTTATATTGAAATCAAATGGATCAGGCTGCTAGCCCATTCGTTGGAACTGACTACAGTGAAGTCTGCTTAAGTCGAATTTCTCCAGCCATGTAGAAAAGTTCAACTTACCATAAATTCTATTTAAGCAGACGTTAAGGAAATTGAGCTGGCGATGGAGAAAACGGATGCTTCTCTATCTCTTAGTTCCCTTCACTCCCTCTCAGAATAGAGCTGTGTGCGCGACTCGTGAGGCTTGGGTGGACTGGAGACAGGAATTGCTGGGGCTGGTGCAAAGGCTCTCTGGCGTGGTCTTCCCTAGTGCAGGGCCTGTTGTGAGTTAGGTGCACACGCATGCCAGTGGGCCTCTCTTGGTGTGGGGTCCTGTGTGGTCTCTCCCAAGCCAGGATGGGGCCTAGTGGGATTATTGCTGCAGATGGGCCGAGCAGCACCTGCTGCAACGTGTTCTCTCGCCCAGGTCCCACAGTCTCGGTGCTTTCCCAGTGCCTGGCGGCAGTTGGGGACTGGATGAGAGTGAGCTGAAGAAAGCTGAATTCAGACAAGACTGAAGTGTTGATGGTTGGCCGATCTTGTGACTTGGAGGGGATTGGGACCCCTGTCATTGAAGGGGTTTGGCTCCCACTAGTTACTCAAGTTCACAGCCTTGGTGTGCTTCTGGGTCCTCTGCTGTGCCGAGATTGTCAGGTTGTGGCGGCGGCCAGGAGCGCTTCTCACCAACTCCATCTGGTGAGGAGGCTGCAGCCTTTTCTTTCTGACTTGGATCTGGCCACCATCATCCATGCTTTCATTACCTCAAGGCTAGATTACTGCAATGGGCTCTACGTGGGGCTGCCCTTGTTGACTGTTCGGAAGCTGCAGCTGGTGCCGAATGCGGCGGCCTGGCTCCTTTCAGGGGTGGGTTGCCGTGAACACGGTACACTTGTGCTCTATAGTTGGCACTGACTTCCCATAGCTTTCCGGGTGCAATTCAGGGTGCTGGTTTTGACCTTTAAAATCCTATGGCTTGGGCCCATATATTTGAAAGACCGCCTCTCCTTCCAGAGTCTCCAGGCTCTGAGGGAAGACCTGATTTTTCAAAGACAGTCTGGGGCATCCCCACCTAACCCAGAGGAGTCTGGACTTCTGGGGTTGGCATGGGGCAGCCACGTCCGAAAGGGGCCATGGGGACGTTCTTGGACCTGCCCCTACGGAGTGTCCTAACATCATGACACCCCGTAAGGGATGGGGTTATGTCAGAAAGGCGTGTGACAGCCCCTTGGACTCGCCCGATGGTAACCCGAGCAGTTTGCTTTTCCATGTTACTTTCCATGGAAGCACTTCTTGTGAACATGGAGCTACGGTTTGTGTAGGCGCAGCTCTTCAGACTAAGCAATCTGTGGGCGGCTGAGGGGAAAACCCCAGGCCAGAAAAGTAAAA
The DNA here is from genome assembly GCA_003113815.1 of Sphenodon punctatus. Taxonomy (NCBI): domain Eukaryota; kingdom Metazoa; phylum Chordata; class Lepidosauria; order Sphenodontia; family Sphenodontidae; genus Sphenodon; species Sphenodon punctatus. The sequence goes on along the minus strand of QEPC01002388.1, from coordinate 12,011,111 downwards.
AAGGGGAAGTGACTGTTTCCCTTTGTCACACTTTGCTGTCAAGCAGTTCATGTTCACAAGGGCACAGGAACCAACTTCTGGTTTTGTAATGACAGAGAATAGGGATGTCTGGTGGTTCAGCTGATGCTGGGCTTTTCAAGTGTGGCAGGAGTCTGTCCATAGACTCTCAATGGAAGAACAAGCAGTGGGGAATATTAACAAGGATTTGCATGTTGAGGCCGCGATCTCCAAAACACTTTCTCCGCTGAAGTAGCCCCATTGAAGCCCTGTGACGTCATTCAATAACCATTCCAGATTCTACATGTTTGACTTGCAGAATCTGTGTTGATAAGCTTGAACGGGGTTTGGCTACCTCAGCGCTACAGAAATAATGGACACCAGCCACACATGGAGAGAGTTTTGTGCAGTTTCAGCTGCCAGCAAATTGCAGTGTGGAGATCTGACCCGCGGCGACCAAGAACCTAGGCAGCCGTGTACCGTTGCGTGCAGCGCTCTCGTTGACTTTGGCGGACCTATAGACTACCTTTTTGTATATCAACCAGTGATCTATTTGCATTCTTAAGCCATACGCCACTTGGGCGCCGTACAGCAAACTATTGCTGTTGTCAGTTGGCCCGATGGACGTCTCAGAAATAACTACATGGGCTGACCTGTATGAAGATGAGTAGGGTTGTTTCCTCTCCAGAAATTCCTGGGGAAGCTCCAGTCCCTTTGTGTCAGCCATGGGCACCATGGTAACCTGAAGAAATTGAGGCTTCAGGGGATGGCAGCGTTAGAAAGGATGGGTCATAAGGGTTCCCCTGACCCCTTTCCGGCCTGGCTCAACCCCTACGGAGTATCATTAAGAACATAAGAAGTGCCATCCAGGTCAGAGCAATGGTCCGTAGAGTCCATCGTGACCCACCCTCAGTCCCTTAGGAGAAGTACTCAGCGGTTCGTAACGGAGTGATCCAGACCCTGAGGTTCATTCCCAGTTCCCAACAGTGGGAGGTTTCGTCCCCTGACCTGCTTGACCAATAGCCATTATGGACTGGTCCTCCAGGAACGTATCCAATCCTTGTTTGAACTCAGTTTTGCTGTTGGCTTTCACAATATCCTCTGGCAACAAGTTCCGCAGCATCACGATGTTGTGTATCGGGGGTGGGGGGTGGGGTTACATCTGAAAAGAGTGGGACAGCCCCTTTGCCCCGCCCCTGCCAGTGTGGACCCGCCCCCTCCGGGTGAAAACCCGGAGAGAAGAGATAACGGTAGTGATGAGGCAACACCCACTAAATCTAACCTGAGCATTAGTCATCCTGCAACAATGAAGGTGCTGTGATCCGAACAGTGCAGCCACAGCAGAAAGGAAGCTCAGGGCAGTTTGTTTATACATTTGGATATGTGCTAGTTAATGTGGTTTCTTTCAGCCAGCAGTTACTTTTGGGGAAGTTGGTGTTTTATGAGGGTGGTGGTGATAAGATCTCAGAATTGGGGTTTCCGAAGAAGTGTTTTGTTTTTTTTGGGTGTTGGTATAATGTCATCTTGTGCTCATTGTCATGAATAGTGATTTCCGCTGACTGAAAAATCTTGCTAGTAGAGTCCAGGAAGGAAGGCCCTTTTGTCGCTCGAGTCATTGAAATAACAGCATTTATTTATTTAGATTTATAACTTGCTCTATCCCAGGGGAGCTGGGTGGATCTTTACAACCTGTATCTCGATCCCCCTTACAACGAACCTGTGAGGTAGATCATTATTATTCCTATTTCACAGATGGGGCACTGAGGGTGAGAGACAGCAACTTGCCCAAGGCCACCCATGGCTAAGAATCATACCTCTCAACCTATCCTATTTTGGAAGGACAGTCTGTCCTTGGGTGCTGAATCCCACTGCCCCTCTTTCAGAAGAGAGAGAGAGGCCACTTTCAGACATCCCACCCCACCCCCAGGGCATATTCTGGTTGCGGGGGGGAAATGCGCAGCCAGAATATGCGTGGGGATTGGCCGGTCTGAAAGCCCCCCCCCCATGCGGCTTTGGCGGCAGACGCGCACAGAGGCTCATGTCAACTTGGGTGACATGAGCCTCTGCAGGTTCCAATATGGTGTCAGGGCCCTGACTTCTTTCCCTTACTCCACTTCAGAGGTTGCTAAATGGGAAGAGGGGGTTCTCCTCTAGAAGAGAAAGGAGCTCCAGGGAGGACATGATGTGGAAAATGGGATTCACGGTCTGGGGAAAGGTTTGGAGCCACTGACCATGTCTACACCAACAGCTAAATGGTTACGTCCTTCATTTGCTTGTACCTCCCTATCATCCCCATGTTAATTGATGGCATTTGGGAGTAGAAGGTGAAGTATATGCTCTGGAAACATCAGGAGTAGATACTGCCCTCCTCTTTCAAAATGGAAGTACCTTGTCATGTGAACCTTTTCTGTGTTTGAGTGACAAACGCGGTCTGCAAACCATTCCCAGCCTGCAACGGAAAGTGTCTCTCCTGCAGAGAACTCTATGGAATTCGTCCCAGAATGCTTTGTGTGCAAGATATGAAGGGATAGGTGTTACGTGCACTTCCACGACATGGCCACTGGGGGCAGTTGGCCGCAGTACTAGATCGGTTTGAGTGTCATGTGAATGATACTGAAGTAAGTTATTAAAACCTGGATACTTAATCGGTTTAGTTCTGTACATGCGAACATAGCCACTAAGTCCCTCAGGAGGGCTCTCCCGTATTGGGTCTAGCAGTATCATCACAGCACACAATTTCGGAACCTCTGCTCTACTGGCTCATATTGTAAATGTATTTCAGCCGTGATGTCCCCGCTGTGAGAGAGTGAATTTTATGCTGCTTTCCTGTGGGAGTACGGGAGCCCCCGTTGCTTTGGAATGTCTAACCCAGGACGGATCGGTATGCTAGGGAAACTTGGCCCAGGGGACAATCTTGCTAGGGTTGGAAGACTGACTACATGGTGTAATAGAATGATTCCATCTCTAGGTTTTGACGGTTTGTGCTTTGCAGTTGAAGCACTTGCATGTGTACGGCGTTGCAGTCCATGCATGAAGGGAACAGTTCTGGATGACGTGTGTGAGACCGCTGTATGAGATATACAGGCAGTAGAAGCCGCAATGGCACGGCTCCTTGGTCCGTAGGAAGTGTGCTCTGTCCTCCCCTTTCGGGCAGTTCTTCTTTAGGCCCTGTGGTTATTCCTCCAGTCCTCTTTGGGGAATCTCCCAGCCACCTGGGCTGTATTGAATCACCCTAATCTGCCTTTTAGCAGCCCCTTTTCACTTCCTCGAGAGAGGAATTGCTCCAGGTTTCAGTAGAGAGAGTTCCTTCTTCCGTAGGCTGGCTGACCCCTATTGAGTTGGGTCAACTGATTTAGGTTTAGGTGAGGCATGAGCCTCCATCTTGGTTGGGGCAGCTACCCTTTCACCTAGGCCATTCCTGTTTCTCAGAGGGCTGGAATGAGCCTCCCTCTGGCCTAGTGAGACACACGCAGCTGCCTGGTGTTGCCAGGGACCAGGCAGTTCAGCAGTTTGGGGCTTGTATCAGAATTTGGGAATGCAAAGCTGTTCTGCTTGGACAGTTTCCACTAGATGTTCTGCTCACATCGCCAGACCAGCTGAGTTCACTTCTCAGCTCGGGAGAGGCAAAGGCCTGGGATACCTGGGTGGAGTTAAGGCTCGGCGGGCGATTGCGTGGCTGCTATCCAGTGCTCTTTTGTCAGTAGTCCTAGAGTTCGTGGAAACCACCCAGGATGGGGTGGGGAAATATAAGCACAAAGGCTGTTACACCACATAACACTTAGCGGTAGGAAATCATGAGACCCGGCACATGGCCTAATGCTTCAGCTTTGTTCCAGGCACAACAAGAAATAAAAGCCAGTACATGCTGCCCTCGCGCATTTTTGATATATTTTTTTTATTTTTGTGAAAGAGAGACTGAACGGGGAAATAACTGTGTTTTTCTTGATGCCTTGGAGGGAATGTTTGGAATCTTTCCCCCCCCCCCCTGTTTTTCTACAAGTTACAGTACAAACGTGTTATTTTGCCTCCTGTCACCGTTGATATTTCTGGACATTTTCTTCTAATGGGAAGTCTCCATCCAATGGACCTTGAGCCTTGCCTTAGCATGGCTGCTTTTCTTTCTATTCCGTGTTTCTCTCTTTCTAGAGATGTACAGAGCAAGATTTAGCCAGACAGACACTGCTGATGTTTGGGTTTTTTTGGTTTTTTTTAAAATTCTACCACCTAGCTTTTTATATCTACCTTTTTACCAACCTTCACTTTTCCTTTTTCTCAGAGCAGGTATAATGATTCTGAAGGTTCTGTGACCTGAGCATGACCTTTCCCTTTCCTCAAAGCAGGTGGAATGATTCTGAATGTTCCTTCACGTCACAGCAGCTCATCCTGTAGGTAGTTTAGAGTCTTACAGACAATGATAAATTGGTATGATTTTTGAAGGCAGAAGAGAGATTAGGTGCCTGACTATTGTTAAGTTTTCAGTTGGGAGTGGACACTTATCTTTGTTATCTCAAAGAGCCTAACTGTGAGGTTTTCAGCTGTTGATGAACAAATTGGCAAGTTACCCATGCAATTTCAGGACCTGAAAGGCACTGAAAATGGCCTGAGGTATTGCCTTCCCGACCCTCCTCTCTCCTTGAAACTGCTGTTAGCAGTTGAGTCCCTCTGTCAAGCCACAGTGAACCGTGCTGATTGTGATATCATTGTCAGCAGAACCGACTGTCTTCCTCTTCCAGCCTATTTGTATATCTGAAGCTGTAAAGCCTACAACTTTTACATTCTTACAAACAGGCGTTTTTTCAGTATTAGCTGTACCACAATGGAGAGGGCGTTCTCAGTGGCCGGGCCGCAGTTGTGGAACTCCGTCCCGGAGGAGGCTTGCCTGGCCCCGGGCCTGTTGGCCTTTCGACCTATTTGTAAGACTTGGCTGTTCGCCCAGGCCTTCGAAGGAGAAGGGGGGGTGTTTTAAATTTGTTTTAATTTGTAGACTTTTTATGTTAAAAAATTGTCTTATATTATGTTGGAAGCTGCCCCGAAATGCCGTAGGCATGGGGGGGGGGGCATATAAATATAAATAAATAAATCAATAAAATACACAGGTTTAGACAGCAATGACTCTGCTCTTCTAGCAGTGCAGCCTGCAGCAGTCGGTCCGGGCCTTTGCTGGAGAGCTCCTTCGTGTCTCTTCTGATAAAAGTCTCCTCTCTTTCGGACCACAGCGTGTGCCCAGAAACTGTGTGAGCACGCCCCCTGACCAGCATTGCAGTGTCGTTGTCGTGATACAACAGAGTGAGACATGCACGAACACTGACGTTCCCTCTCTCTCTCTCTCTCACTCCCAGACATGCTGACGCTCTCGCGTACAAAGGATACACGCTCATGCCCAAAGACACGTTTTAGGACACAGTAGGGTTGCACCTCTTGCTGTTTTCCTTAGGCCAGAATGAGAGCATCACGGTAAAAGTGTGAGAAGTGACAGCCCTAGCACATGAGGGAGTATGGCGTGTGGAGCCAGTCGAAGTGCATGGAAACAAAGAGGGCAGAGACAAAGAAAAGGCGTCCTGGGGAGCAGGAAGTGACCGATGAGTCTTCCAGGTTCCTGTGGCTACTGGCTGCCCGTTTATATACAGGCCAACTGGGGAGTGAGGGGCGTGGCCTGATGGGCGCTGTGGGAGGCGGTCTTCGCAGCCCACACTAGGAGCTGGCCAGCGGGAAGCAGTGGTGCTGCCGAGTCGGCGGCTGCCCCCAGGGTGCTGGTTGGAGCCCGGGTCCTTCCAGCTACTCCCTCGTTCAAGGTGCAAAGAGTCCCGGGGACGGATCGTTTGTTTCTTTCCTTCCAGAGGAATGCCATGTTCCAACATTTCCGTGGTTTGCCATGAGAATGGGGTAGATATTATATAGTCTTGGTCACTGGTTCAGGTAATTAGATTATTAATCCTTGTGAAAAAAATTTTTTTTCCCTGGCCAGACATCTATCTGCTAATAAAGCACGGCTGAAATATTGCATTGTCTGAATAGGTGTCTTTGTAGCACGGAGCAGGAGGGCTGCTTAGTTAATTAAATCGGGGACACCAAGTGCTGTTCTTCTCTAAGGGTCATGGAACAAAAGGGACATGCCCATAATAAATAGCAAACCCTTTCTTCCCCCTTTGTCTCATCTCCCGAGAACCACATTTCGAAGGACATTGTCAAGGGAACAATCCTATGCTTTTCTTTTGACTCTTTTATAGCTTACGAAATAGATTTTTTTAAATCTCTCCCTTTTCTCCTTTTTATGCTTCTTTTTGATTTGATTTGATTTGAATGGGGTTACTCACATGCTTAAAGTTAGTCATGTGCTTAAGTGCTGGGCTGGATTGAGGAGGATGCTGGGCTGGATGGACCATTGGTCTCACCCAGTATGACACTTCTTATTTACTTGGGTTTTTTTAGATTTCTGTCCCATCCTTCCCCATAGGGTCAGTGCGATTCACAATCCAAAAATATAAAAAAACAGCTAAAGTCAAGTAAAATGCGCATTAAAACCATTCCCACTCTCCAAACTTATCCCCACTCACTAAAAGCCTGTTCAAATAAAAAGGTCTTATATTGCCTTCTGAAGATGCGCATGTTTTGGCAAACCACCAGGGGCCACTCCTGGCTAACCTCGGGGGCAGGCAGTTTTTCAGTTATGCTAGACTGTGAACAAAGATCGTTGCAGCTTCAGAGCAGAGACGTTCCTTAATGTTGTTGCAGTCGACGTCTGCTAGATTTTATGTTGCTAATATGGGAGGATGGGTGACTAAATAGCTCAGAAGATTGTATGTTCTGTACAGCGCCAGGTTACTACTGGCGCTTTATAAATGTTTAATAATAATAATAATAATAAGAAGAAGAAATGGTAAGAGACTAATTGAAAGGCCTTGTACTAGTGCTTTCAAACCAACCCTGATCATCCAAGGTGAATGGAATCTGAGGCCCTAGGCAAGCGACCACATGGCAAAACCGAAAACAAGCAGACACGCAGTATTAGGACCGAGACATGGGTGATCTTGCCTAATGGTTGGGGCAGGATCAGGGCCAGAGTTGAGTCACGGCAGGATCAGGACTAGGGAGGAATATCCAGAAGCAAAGTCAGTATGCAAGCCAGTGGGTCGAGACCAGGAATTGGGCCGTATGAGCAACCATGATGGGAGACAGTCCAAACACAGGGTCTGTATCCAGAGAGTGGGTCCAAAGCCAAAGGTCACTTCAATCAGGAGTAAGGAATGGGGGCTGGGAGGTGGTAACGGTCTCTGCAGGACTGGTAGAGGGTCGGGTGCAGCTGGCAGGGTTGTGGGTGAAGAGGGGTGGGACAAGGAAGAACCAGATCCTGGGGAAGTAGGAAGGCAGAGCAGAAGCATCCCACTGTCGCAGGTTCAAGGCTAAGTACAAACAGCCGATGCTGTGACTAGCCTGCAGCCGCCATTTCCTGCCACTCCTTTATAGGGGCTGCTGACAGGCTGGACCAATCAGGAGGCAGGGGGCGGGGCTCTGGAAACCTACCCTTCTCCGCTGGGCGTCGTCACTGCAGAGGAGGCTCTGCCGGAGAGGAGTCCCTGACAGGTCGTCCTACGACCAGATAGGCCATGGGGACTGAGCTGACATCGCAGCCCTGCAAGTGGCAGATGGTCAGTACAGTGCAGGGAAGCTTGGGTAACTGTTGCCTGGGCTGTGGAGCCAGAAAGGATGGAGAACTCCAACGTTTTCTGTCTGGCACCGGATGGTTATCAAGCAAATAGCAAGCCTTGCCCCTTTTAATGTTCACAGTCGCTGCCTAAAAATGACTCTCGCTTCTCTGCTGCTTGTTACAGGATGTCGGTCTCTTAGAGTATCAGAACCATGCCAGGGACTATACTTCCCACCTGCCGCCTGGGTCTATCCTGCAGCCACAGCGGAGGAGGCCTTCCTTGCTGTCTGAATTCCAGCCAGGGAATGAGAGGTAAGGAGAAGGGTGATCTGTTTGTGGGATGGCGCGTGCGGCGCATGCGCGGGCAGTTCGTGGTCCTCCATCTGGTAATTTCTGCACAGCGAGACCGTAGCACTGTTCTTACAAGCCCTCTATGCATGCAATGAGATTTATTCCACGTAATTACGCAAAGATGCATCTCGGTTATCCCTTTGTGATTCAGTACCCAAACAGCTCCCTCTGTAGGAGACGACTTGTGTGTCCAAGGCTGCCGTTAGTGCGTTGAGATGCATGTTGAGTGGGATCGGACTCTGCCCATGCTCTGTCTGTGGGTTTAGCATTGCCTTACTGCCCTCTAGGTGGGGAACCTCCAGCCCAGGACCACAGCTAATCTTTATATTTATTTATTTATTTATTTATTTTATAGATTTTTATCCCGCCCCCTCCTGCAAAGCAGCTCGGGGCGGCTGACAACAATAGTAAAAACAATTAAAACAATTTAAAATACAAATATAAAATGCATCAATAAAAACAGGGCTAAAAGACAGTAATAAATAAATTCATGGGCGGGGGATTAAAAATCACCCCCCCCACCCTCCCTCCCAAAGGCCTGGGCAAACAGCCAGGTCTTACAGTTCCGCCGAAATGTCAAAAGGCTTGGGGCCAGGCGAGCTTCCTCCGGAAGGGAGTTCCACAGCCGCGG
>QEPC01002388.1:11963090-12001489 GCA_003113815.1 Sphenodon punctatus | reverse complement strand
CCCCCGCCCCCAAATTCTGCGCATCCCTCGGAGCTTGTACTCCGATCTGGACTCTTCTCTTCCTGAGCGCACCCCTTAGCCACCCCCGCCCCCAAATTCTGTGCATCCCTCGGAGCTTGTACTCCGATCTGGACTCTTCTCTTCCTGAGCGCACCCCTTAGCCACCCCCGCCCCCAAATTCTGCGCATCCCTCGGAGCTTGTACTCCGATCTGGACTCTTCTCTTCCTGAGCGCACCCCTTAGCCACCCCCGCCCCCAAATTCTGTGCATCCCTCGGAGCTTGTACTCCGATCTGGACTCTTCTCTTCCTGAGCGCACCCCTTAGCCACCCCCGCCCCCAAATTCTGCGCATCCCTCGGAGCTTGTACTCCGATCTGGACTCTTCTCTTCCTGAGCGCACCCCTTAGCCACCCCCGCCCCCAAATTCTGTGCATCCCTCGGAGCTTGTACTCCGATCTGGACTCTTCTCTTCCTGAACGCACCCCTTAGCCACCCCCGCCCCCAAATTCTGCGCATCCCTCGGAGCTTGTACTCCTTTTCCAAGTGACCCCTGAGAGGGAATAGGTTCCCCACACCTCGGTTAATCGGTCGAGGTCCTATATTCCAAATCTTATTACTAAGGCTTTGTAAAGCCCAACTCTTCTTTGCCTTGTGTCCTACAAGAATTTATACTCGAGCGTGCTAAGTGGTGGTGCTTTCCTGTATCACATCAGGGGAGGCCCAGGCCCCATGCTGATAAAACTACCTTTCCTTCCAGGAACCCCCAGCACAAAGAGGCAAGGGCTGCCTGACTTACACGCTCTGTGCAAGAGGCTCTTCCTTCACTCCTGCAGCAGCCTACGCTGTATGGGGGCCTTTTATTTTATTTTATTTTTTTCAGCACTCCTAGTAGGAGTTATTGTTTCAGACTGGCAGCCGGATGAAGGCAGAAGAGCCTAGTTTTCAAACTCTTGTCTCTCAAGCTCAGTTGAACGCTTTGACTTGCAAATGGGCTATTCAACTCTAGGCTAAGGGGCAGAGGCTCAGAAGCAAAAATGACACACCTAAGCACCAAGAGGGAGATCAGCGCCTGAGTGCCAATGGGCCATTCTTATGGAGGAAAAAAATTCTGCCTTGGACTTTCTAGATTAGGGATGTGGGCATCCAATAAAACAGTGGTTCTCAAATTGGGGGAGGGGGCATGGAAGGTATTCTGTGAAAGGGTGTGAGAAGGTCCACATCTGGCAAACATTTAGCTCCAAGCTGATGGGGGTCGGGGGCGGGGGGCGGGAATGTCCAATATTATAGGCTGGCAGTGGGGAGCGGGGAGAGTGTTGGAGAACAAGGAGGAGAAAGAAGGGAAGCAAGAGGAGGGTAGGAAGTGGGAGAGGGAGCAAGGGGTGTGTGTACATGTGGTGAGAGGAGGGACCTCGGCTACTCTGTGTAACAGGGCAGAGTCCCTGTGGGTATCTCCGCCTTTAAGGAGGTGCATCCCCAGGGCCTAGTGGAAACAGCGGAACTTGGGCATGTCAGAGGCAGCGCAGGGTAGAAAAGGCTGAGCTAGGCTCGGAGCATGGAAGGGGGAATGTTGTGGGAACTACAGAGACAGGCCGGACTCACAAGAGCCAGCCACAAACCAGATAGGAGGGGGGTGGGTCTAGATCCTGGCTCTGTGCCTGCCCTCCTCTCCGCTCCCTTCCCCCTGAGCTCAGGCTTTCAGAGTTTGAGGGTTATGTGTCTTGTGCGCCCCCCCCCCCAAAAAAAAAATAATCAAAAAAAACAACCCGTCGCTTTCCTGCAAAACCCGTTGGGAAGGTTACACTTGTGGGTAGGGTTTAAAAACCTGTAAATAAAATAACAAGTTAGGCCAGGTTTACACGAACAAGTAAATTGGTTCATTAAGTCATGAACTCACTTTCTAGGGGGTTAGGGTGAGGTTTTTAGGGGTTTTTAAAATATGCTTTTTATGTACTCTTAAAATACAATTCTTATTTTGTAAGCTGTGTGGTGGTACTAGAGTGGGCACTGGGGGGCAGGTTACGGCAGTGCCTTTCCCCTCACAGGGGTCAGGGGCCACTTTGAAAATTAGTCTAAACTCAAACATAGACGTTGAGGGCAGGATGCTTATTGGATGTGCTCAAGGAGGTGCGGGAGGAGGGTCCAGCCCATGGATCTGTCTCCTATGTTTTGTGAACATACCTCATCTCTGCTCCCTTCCCTTGAGCTCAGTCTTTCAGTCTTTCAGTGCTTGGGAGTAGGAACTGGATAAAGGGGCCAGATAAACCAGGCATAGGCTGCACACACACACCCACCCCCCTGTTGGGCTGGAAGTCCCCTACCCCTGATCAAGGTTATTAGGGAAGACTTCCCAACTGTAAGAATGGTTGGGCAGGGAACCAAGTTGCCCGAGCGGGAGTGGGGTGGCTTTGGAGTCCCCATCATTGAAAGCTTTCAAAAACTGGCTGGCTAAGCCTCTGTCAGGGTTGGTTGAGAGAGAACTGATCTTGCCAAGTGCAGGGGGATGGACTTAAACGACCTCCTGGGACCCTTTCCAGCCCTCGGATCCTAAGACCCTGTGGCTGCCGGCGGGATCAGCCCTGTCCTCCCGCCTTGGTTTCCCGCGAAGGGGCCTGATGGTTAAGCCCTGCCTGTCACAACGAATCGTTTTGGTTTCCTTGGCACAGAGGCAAACCTCCGGGGATGAGCAGGCATCCATGCAGCTGAGTCCCCCCTTGGCAGGTTCAAGCGAGACGCATCTGTAAGCGCTTTGGCTGGCTTCCCGTGTTCCGATTGCTTGGCTTCCAGCAGAGGCAGCTGGCTCTCGGGACGCGGTGGGGGGAGAGAGGACGCAAGGAATGGCAAACTCTTGTAATGTCTGTGAATCTGAAAGGGGAGGGAGGAAAAACAAAAACTAAACCCAAGCAAACAAATAGGGAACACAAAAGTGTGCTTTGTCTGCAAGGGAGACTGTCTCCCTGCCTTGCACAGTGCCACACCTCACACAAAGTAACAGCAGCAGGAGTGGGTGTGAGGTACTTGGTTAGAGATTTCTAACTGTTCTCCCGTCCCCCAGGAAAAAACCCCCCTCCTCTGTCTTTGTCTCCAGATAGAAAGAATATTTATTCAGAAAGGAAACAGCCCGTCTGGCAAACACTCTTATGTCTGTCACCCCTTCAGAATCACATTCTCTTCCCGCTTAAATTGGTTACTGTGTCTGGTGCAAGGGGAAGGTGCCAGATAGACAGCCTTGGAGACCAAGGGTGTGGTGTGTGTTCACCGAACAGATACAGCCCAGACACATTTTCCTGTGCTGGGTCAGATGTCTGGCTTGGAGCAGCCACCTCTGTGAGGGGAATACAGTCACCCAACACCCGTTTGGGCCCTGGCCTCTCAAGGTCCCTGTTCACACAAACCACTTAACTCGCAGCATGAGATTTACGGAGTAGTTCTTGGGCCCCAGCTTCTCAGAACAAACAAAGGTGCAGTTGTTGCTATTTATACAGCACCAGCAATGTGCCTGGTGCTGTATAGTCATGATTTTTGAAACCGGTCCCTGCCCCAAAGGGATTGCAGTCTTGGATAGACAAGGGAGGGGAAACCTAGGGAGAGACAGGAATACATTTATTGTCATTTTATGGATGGGGAACGGAGACTGAGAGCATGACTTGCCTAAGGTCACCCCAGTGTGTTCAGAGCTAAGAGAGGGTTTAAACCCTGGTTTTCCAGGTTGAAGTTCAGCACCTTATCCACTAGGCTACAATCCACCTTTGTGCACAAATTTGCATTTTAACTCTATTTATCTATGTACAGAAAAGGCAAACAGCAAAAAACAAAACAAAGCCCCAGCCCTTCTTAATGCTCAGTGAAAGGGCTCTTGCTTGCCCTTCCTGCGATAGAGAGCTCAACATTTAAAGGCGTTAAGTCCCGCAAATCTTATCTCCTATCATCCCCATATAAGGGAGCCCAGCTCGCTCTTTTAAAAGACATCTTCTTCTGTTTAAGCTAGTGGCTCCACCACATGCAGGTAACGCCCTTTATCTCTGGGGTTATAAGTTGAGTGAATGCAAGGTTATGAGTAAAGCAACAGGCCAAGTTAAATCAAATGCCCAAGTTAAAGGCACTCCCACGCCCTCAGATGCCTGTGTGAAATCAGATGCCTGCACATGCACATATCTCTTCTCTCACACCCACGTTCATATTCAGCATCCTATTCCCAAGGTCTGAAAATACCCATCCCTGCAGCAGCCCCAGGAGCTGCTGACCAATTCAACCCCCTAAGAAGCTGCCACAACCAGCAAAATCCACTCTTGTGAGCAACTGCAATGGCCATTATTATGAATAAGAATATTCCAAGCTGGAATAATGACTGCGATCTCCTTTTCTTGAAAGTCTTGAGGCTTTAGGGTGTAGAGCTCAGTTTTCAATATTTGGGATGATTCCTTCATGGGGCAGATTAATCTAAATACATCCTGGGCTCTGTGTTTGCTTTTTGGAGGAATTTCTACTGGCTGGTCTTGGGAAGATTGTTGCTGTTCTTACACCAGCAATGTGGTGGACTCTGAACAGTTGTGGTTAGAGGCAGGTCCCTGCCCCGACAGGTTTACAATCTAGGATGGAGAAGAGAAGGGAAACATAAGGAGGGACAGGGATACGTTCATGATAAGCTGCAGGTGCACATGCTTAGCTTAGTTACAAGGGAGGAGGGGGGAATTTTGACTTGAGGATAAAACTGGATAGGGAGAAGCGTTGGCTGTTTTCAGAGTGGGTGGGGAAAGAATGTCCCTTCCCCACCAACTCTAAATAAATAAATTTTCCCTAGGGGTGCTCAAGCCACTTGCAAAGGGTGAACCCTGGACAATAGGGTCTCTCTCCATGGCAGGGTTATCTGTGAAGGGGCTAGCCTATCTCTGTGATGGGGCTGTGTGTGGGTGTGCACATCCTTCCTTCCTTCCCCGTTGGAGGGGTTGAAGTTCTGTGTTGTGATCCTGGCTTGAAGGAAGGAAGACTTGAGCCTGGGTGCCTGGATTTAGTCCTCATGCTGACTCGTCGCTCTCCCCTGGTGGTTTCTGATTGCAAGATTTTTCTTGGAAGGATCCGCAAGCTTCCCCTTAGCTTGTTTGGTCACAGTGCCAACTGGAACAGAGGAGCTTGGAAAAGCATTTTAGGATCAACTGCAGGGACAAGTTGTACCATGAGTACTTGCAGAGGAATGTCCTGGCGGGGTTGCAGGATCAAGCGTGCGCTTTCTCACTTCGGAGGAATGAGAGAAGCAGCGGGTGGAGCGCAGTGGTATTTCTGCAAATCCAACCTACCGGAATGTGTGCCGTGTGTGCACGTGGTGGTTTTATATCAAGATAAATTATTCAAATAAGAATTTGGTCTCTGGAAAAACTGTAGTAGTCCTAATAAATGAACACTTCACCCCCCCATATCACATTTGATTTTGCCTTTAATCCATAGCAAGTCACTCTTTCCAAAGGGGATCAGTTTATCCTTGCCAGTTCATGAGCCATGTCCCATCTTCAGAGTGTTTTTGCTTAGCTGCAGTTGAGGTTTGAAAGAGCTGGTTCTGCAGTATCGTGGGGTGTGCTCCATTGGTGATTAACAGTACGAGCAGCATGATCCTCCGAATGGACAGGGCTGGCAGTTAGTTCCATTCACTTCAGTGTGCTGACTCTCGAAGGATCACACCCTTAATGCGAACCAAGTATTGGCAGGCAGCTGAAGTAACCATGTGCCATACAAGATGAGGGGAAGGTCTAATTGCTACATTTATTGAACACGATTAATCCTCCTGATTGAGGAGTTCAGGGAACGGTGGGATTTGGGGACATATGGAATGCTGACACAATAGATGGTGAAGGAAACAACGTTTGCAGTTTTCAATCTTAATCTGCACTGGGCCAAATGGCATCTCCCCCCCCCCCCCCCCCCCCCCCCCCCCCCCCCCCCCCAATTGCACTGCTAACAGCTTATTCCCTGCTGGGATTTTATTTACTTTCCTTAATTAAGGTCACAGATTTTTAAAGGTGATCATTTTTCAGATGAAGGTTTCAACATTGGCTCGAAACCTCCTCCTGCTTAAAAGATGCTCTTCCACGGCCTTAGTTGCTCCCTCAAATTAATGGGAGCAAATAACAGCTGAAAACAGTCGCAATGGGGAGATTGGATGTTTGCTTGCCTGGGTAAGGCATTTGGGGTTATGGCTCTGTGGCATTTCCCCTGATATCGGAAGGGATCGGTCGTATGGTAGCCCAGATGCTTGGAGGGTCTGTGGGGTGTTGGCGTGAGACAGTGACTTACCCAGGGCCACCCATGCAATCATGTCTGAATGCATTTACGATAGTAACTCGGGGGAACTGAGTTCCCCTGCAATAGCCAGAGGTCAGAGTAGGTGATCTTAATTCCAGACTTTAAATCAGGGGTGGGGAACCTTTTCCTTTGCAGGGGTCACTTTGAAAGTTAGTACAAGCTCTGAGGGCTGCATAGAGAGGAGGGCATGCACCCAAGGAGAGAGGGGACAGATCTGGACCCTCCTCTTCCCGAGTGCATCCCTTAAGCACCCCCAGAACTCAGGAAGAGAAGGGTCCAGATCATGGACCTGTGCCATAGATCTGTCCTTGTGTACTTGCTGTTATTTCCCCTCTCTTACCCTGAGCGTGGTCTTCCATTGTTTGGAGATCGGAATTGGATCCAGGGGCCTGAAGTTTCCCATGCCTGCTTTTAAATCGATTAATCTTTTGGACCCTTCATCACTAAATAGTTTGCATTTTAAAATTAAAAGCCAAGATTTAGGATTTTTCTCCTTATTCGTTTTCTCCCGTAAGTGGAAATTCATGTGTGCTGCCACTTTCGGACACAGCTTCCTTACAAATGGAACCTTCTCTGTGCAAATCAATTCACGATGCAACTTCTTCACATGCTTTGTTGACCCCAAATTGCAAAGGGTAGGACACAACCTTGTGAAATTGGGAGTGTCTTGCATTCTGCAGGTCAGATGGTGGTCTTGGCACAAATCCCAAATTTTCACCCAATAAATTACCCCAGGTTACTGTGGATGAGAGAAGAGGGATTCCTGGGAAAAACGAGCTCTTGTGAGTATCTCTTGAGACTACATAGTACACAATGCTTGTCCTCTTTCTCCTGAGTCAGCCTGTTCTCTCCTACGTAGTGCAGTTATAAAGATTATGCTGGCTCTGTGCATGAATAATTTAGGCATGTGTGTGTAGCTCTTTAGCAGAAGCTTTTTAAATATTCAAGTTTTGAATAAGCCCCTGTGCTTTCATCTAAATTAAAATTGACTTGGTAGAAGCAAATTGAAAGGTTTATGGCAGGTTGCCGAGGCAAAGCCAACCTGCCCTTCAGCAGGACTTCCTAGCGGCAGCAGGAGGAAGAAGCAAAGATGATACCCTGGCCCACAGCTGTCGACCTTACTTCTAGGGGTGGGGAGGATTCTGAAATCTGCAAGTTCAAGCCAGTGGCAAGCTAGCTATTCTGTGTTTAACGCAACACCTCTTCTGCCTGTGGCTTGCAGTGGCCAAGGAACGATTAAACGCAGTTCTGGAATTAAAAATAATCTCTTCGGCTGCTTTCTCGCATTTTCATGGGGGGGGGGGGGTTGTGAGGGCAATCGCAGCTGTGTTCTCACGGGAATTAATTTGTGCACATAGGAATGTGCGAACACTCGTGGGCAAGGCCAGGTCCCCCGCTGTAGCTTTTACAAACACGGATGTTCTTGTGCCATAAAAGCGGAATGTTGTTCCATTTTTCAGGCCGCACAGCACCCTTCTTCAGGCATGTAACGAGTCAGAAGTATGGACTAAGAAAATGCAAGGCAGAAATCTACCACGAAAGCAGTCACTTCAGAGGGAGCTGTTAGGAAAATAATAATTGCTGTTTCATACATTTAAAAAAAACAATGAGATTAAAACCTGTTAATGTTGATGCTAAAAACGAAGAATTGAGTGATATTTTACATTCCATAGGCGTGAATTCCTTCTACCTCTCTGTTTAAGGATTTCAGTTAAGAAAGAATTTGACAGTTCATCAGTGGAGCTTTGTGTTTTTGTTGTTGTTCAGTTACTGGTTTTTAAAACTGCCTATAATGTTTAAATTTCCCTTCTACCCTCAGTCAAATGATTTCTGGAATGAACGAGGCAGGTGGTGTCCACACAGCACTAAGCAGGGTAGAATGGAGCTAGGTGTTTTTCTAGCTTATGTGTTGTTTTTGCTCCGATAGCAACGTCGCTGCTCTGTAAACGCGGGCTGTTAAGTGCTTGTTGCAGGTACGGAAGCGAAGAGCAAAAGGTGTGACATTTCCCAGTAAAAGTAGTTTTATTCTCAGCCAGGGAAGGCTGAAGAAATTGCAGTGGATAAAATAATCTCAGGAGCAGTTTGGAATTCCTAGGGATAACAGTGAATAGAAGTTCCGGCGGAATTGGAATGGATGTAAAAACATTGCACCCTAATGGAACAGCTGTTTGGTCCAGTATGGATCCCTGAGCTGCTGGAGGAAAGCGTGTCTAACAACAGTCCCTATTTAGGGGGGACAGTCCCTCTTTGGGTGGGGAACCAGATCTGCAACCGCGTACCTGAAGAGTCGGGCATGCTGATGAGTCTGGGGTGCCCAGATCAACCCGGCCCTGATGCCCAAATGGAAGCAGGCACCCACTGGCCTTTGAAAAGGGGAGAGAGCGAGCTGGGTGGCGTCTGCCTATTGAGCGACCCTCACTCCAAATCTCAGAACAATCTCACCTAGGGGCCTCAGACACACGCAGGATGGACTCCTGCGGGACCCCACAAGGGAGCTCCTGAGGGCATGACGAGCCACTGCCCATCACCCCCTCTGGGGTCTCCCAGCCAGGAAGAAGCAGGACTGCTTGCCCCTCTTTTGGGCACCTGCTTCGAAGATGATTGTTAAATTTGACTACCTAGGGTCTCTGAAGGCGTAATGGCCATGACAAAAGCTGGAACTACTCTGTGGCTTCATGCAAATGAATTTTCCACTCCCCCAGTCTGTTGCTGGGAGGGCTAAACCGGCCCGCCTGTCTAGCTCTTTAAAACCGCCGTACAGCTTCCCCCATCTGCTGTGGCGCAAACCCCATTTCCCTGGGAACATCATGTCTCTTTTCCAGGATCGCTTTATAGTTCCCGCAGGAAGGTTTTGTGAGAGAGCAAGGGATGGGGAAATGCAATTTATAATTGTAAAACCAATTTACAGGCGTTATTATTTGCATTAGTATTTAGCAGGTGAGCAGTGTGCGAGCCAGACACAAAATGAGGCAGTGCAGTCAGTTCCTCCTAGCGTTGCAGGCCAACGCAACTCTCAGTACTGGGGCAGGTGGCGGTGTCGCTGGATGAGCCCCGGTTTCATTCCCCTCCATCGGCTTCCCTGGCACCGGGGAAGAGTGCATTTTATTTGCAATCGAATCCCTGGCGTTCTACACAGCAGGTATGGGGAAGCTTTCCCCTCCCAGCAGCCACTTTGAGAATTAGTGCAAGCTTTGAGGGCCACAGAAAAGGTGAGGGCTGGGGGTGCTGAAGAGGTGCCAGGTCATGAAATTTCAGATTGAACTGTGGAAGCAAAAAAAATTGTTTAAAAAAAAATAAAAAAAATCAGTCACCAGACTTTCTCCTGATCTTAACCGTGCGCCCTTGAACCAGTTGCCAGCCTCCGTTTTCTGGGCACCGAATGGTTCCCAGACGCCTGCAGATTTCATGCCCTGATGTGTGCACTCAGGAAACCCGTGGGAGCTGAGGAGCCAGGCCATGGGTCTGGCCCCATGCCTTACGTGCAGGCCCTCTTTCTTCTCTCTTGCCCTGAGCTCAGTTGTTTAGTGCTTGGGGGCAGGAACTGGAAAGGGGCCAAATAAATAAAACCTACCTGCAGGCCACATTTGGCCCCCAGGCCTGAGGTTCACCGCTGCTGCTTATATAGGTTAATCATTGACCAGATGTCTTAATAAGCCATTTGGGGTAAATCCAGATAGCCCTCCTCCATTCTAACGTGGCAGGCTGGACACCCGTAACTCTAGAACAAGCAAGAGAACTGGGAAACAGCTGCGTTGTTCCTGCTTCAAGGGTTCTAGTGAAATGAAGACTGTGGCCCATTTTAATACAATAGTGTTGTTTCACAATTCAGCAATAGCACAAGATAGGGTCTGCTATATGTAGCTTGTAAGCACCTATAAGCAGGGACCCGTATGGCAATGGCGAAAACCCAGTCAACATGGGTTCCTGCCTATAAGAGACCAAACAGTGTCTTTCTGAATAACGTATAAACAAATCGCCCCTCAAATCACCCTTCCTGCGGTTTTCTTCTGATGATATTTGTAATTGCTGTGTATTTTATATAGCGCGAGCAATGTGCCTGGTGCTGATAAGTTATGATTAGAGACGGGCCCCTGCCCTGAAGGGGTTACAGTCTAGATGGGCAAGGGGTAAGGGAACACACAGGGATACATTCATGAGTTTGAGAAGCTGCAGGTGTATATGCTTGAAGGAGGGGGACCCTGAAGGAAAAGCATCAGTGAGCAGTCTCTGGGCATGAGGAGCCAGGGAGAGCCCTGACAGAAGAGGTAGGATTGAAGGAGGGATTTGGAGGGGAGGGAACTGTGTGTGTGTGTGTGTGTGTGTGTGTGTGGTGGTTGCAGATGAACAACTGAGACAGAGATTATGCAACTTGCTCAGATTTACACCAAAAGTCAGTGGCAGAGTCGGGAATTGAACCCAAGTCTTCTGAGCTCTGGGCCACTTTCTTAACCAGAAGGCCATCCTGGATATCAGAAGTACCACCTGGGGGAGCTGGTGGGGAGCCAGACCAGACCAGACCACCAGGACGTGGCTGATAAGAAGTAAGGCCATTCATGGTTTATAGGACAAAGGATTGGGAGACCTAGGTTCTATAGCCTGGCTTCTCTGTAGGTGACCTTGGGCAAGTTACTCCATCTCCAGAGTACATATATGCTCCCACCACCTTGGTCTTGTCTAGTTAGATTGCAAATTCTGAATCGGGGGCTGTCGATTACAGGTGCGGTTGGCCTCAAAACTACAGAAACTACCTTATCAGAGACTTTGCCCCCTGCCTGTTTAAAGGATGCATCTGACACAATTGCATGGTGTTTGAGCATTGTGCTCACTGCACAACAAAGTCCATGGGGGCACAGGAAGCCATGTTAAAGGCTGGTTGTATTAAGTGGTGAATAACCTTAATAAATATTATTATTTATTAAGGTTAAGCAATAACCTTAATAAATCACCCCAGGTGAGCTGCCCATCACCCCCATCATAAAGAAAGGGCCACCCAGAGGGCGGAGCTGTGCAGGGAGGATTGTTCCCTAGATGCTGCAGGAATCAACTCCAGCTGTGTGACTCTGCCCCCCCGGTCCCCCCCCCGGTGAGCTGCCCATCATAAGGAAAGGGCCACCCAGAGGGTGCTGCCAAAGGGCAAAGAGCCGTTGGCGGGCCATTAACGGACGGAGGCGGTGGAGTCAGCTACCAGCACAACATCAAGATCCATCCGAGCTCCCCCTGTGGAACCAACCCACAGGCATGCCTGTCCTCCTCTCCCACCCCCTCGCTCCCCTCTTTACCCCAACCCCCTTTCCCTTTCACCTGCTGCTTCCCCTACTCCTTTCCCCTCTCCTCCTGCCCCCCACTAAGCCTATCATCTCTCTCCCTCCCCCACCCCCCATTTCTTGCCCTCTGCCTCAAGGCCAGTTTCCCGCCGATCCCATCGCCCTCCTTCCCCATCTCTTATATCCATTCCCTGTCTTCCCCCGATCAACTCCCATTCTCCTGTTCCCTCCAGAACTGTCACGCCTCTGCTAACAAAGCCCCCTATATCCATGACCTTTTCTTCTCTTGCTCCCTTCACCTTCTCGCCCTTACTGAAACCTGGATCTCCCCCACTGACTCCGTCACCCCTGCCACCCTCTCCTACGGAGGTCTCTCCCTTCTCTCACCAGCCCCGCACCGAAGGCCGGGGATGGTGACGTAGGCCTCTTCCTCACCTCTTCCTGCCAGTTCCACCCCCTCACCCCCCTTTCCTTCCCCTCCTTTGAAACTCACTCCGTACGCCTCTACTCCCCTCTCCACCTCCGTGTTGCTGTTATCTACCGTCCCCCGCTCCCTCTCCTCCTTTCTCTCAGAGTTCGAGTCCTGGTTTACCCTATTCCTCTCTGATGACATTCCCACACTCATCCTTGGCGACTTCAGTATCCATGTTGATGCACCCTCTCAGCCTGGCATCACCCACTTCCTCTCCTTAGCCTCTTTCTTTGATCTCCACTTCTGGACTAGCTCCCCCACCCACACTGATGGTCACTCTCTTGATCTCGTGTTCTCTAGGAAATGCTCTGTCTCCGATCTCTCCTTCAAGCCCCTTCCCATCTCTGACCATTTCCTTACCTCTTTCAACCTCTCCCGCTACTCCCCCTCCTCTTCCCCATCTCCCCTTCCCTTCTGCGATCTGCAGGCTATTGTGCCCCAGGACTTTGCCTCCTCCCTCTCTCCTCTTCTTCCCTCAGTTTTCTCCTCCTCCTCCCCCGACTCTGCTATTTCCGCCTTCAACTTCTCTCTCGCCTCCACCCTCAATTCCCTTGCCCCCCTCTCCTCACGCTCTGCTCGCTCCCGTAACCCTCGCCCTTGGCTCACCCCTACCATTCGCCATCTCTGCTCCTGCACCTGGGCTGCTGAATGCCTGTGGTGCAAATTCCATTACCGCGCTGACTTCCTCCACTTCAAATTCTGCCTCTCATCGCTCAACTCTATCTCCCTTGCTAGACAGCAGTACTATGCCTCACACATCTGCTACCGGGACCCTCACCGCCTCTTTTCCACCTTTGACTCCTTTCTCAAACCCCGTCCTCCTCCTCCTCCTCTTCTCTCTCTGCTTAGGATCTTGCTCTCTTCTTCACCTCTAAGATTGACAAGATCCGCCTGGAAATTGCTTCCAAGTCCTCTCCCTCTCCCCCTACCACTCCCTCTTCCCCCCACCTCTCTCCTGTCCTCCTTCCCTCCAGCCTCCCTTGAGGAAATCTCCTCCCTGCTCACCTCCTCCAACCCCTCCATGTGCCCCATGGACCCCATTCCTTCCCGCCTCCTGACCTCCATTGCTTCCATCGTCGCCCCTCTCCTCCTGCATATCATCAACCTCTCCCTCTCTACTGGCTCCTTCCTCTCTGCCTTTAAACACACCACTGTCTCCCGCATCCTCAAAAAGTCCATTCTGGATCCCTCTGAACCTTCTAATTACCGTCCTGTCTCACTCCTCCCTTTTGCTTCCAAATTCCTTGAATGGGTTTGTCTACTCCCGTTGCCTTGACCTCCTCTCCACCAACTCCTCCCTTGACCCCCTCCAATCTGGCTTCCACCCCCTTCACTCCACTGAAACCACTCTTGCTAAGATGACCAATGATCTTCTTATGGCTAAATCCAACCGCCTTTACTCCATACTTGTCCTCTTTGATCTCTCTGCTGCCTTCAACACTGTTGACCACTCACTCCTGCTTGAATCGCTTCACTCCCTTGGATTCCAGGACTCTGTCCTTGACTGGTTCTCCTCCTACCTTTCTGCCCGCTCCTTCAATGTCTCTCTTCCTAACGCCTCCCCCTTCTCCTCCCTTCCCCTCTTGGTTGGGGTTCCCCAAAGCTCTGTCCTTGGCCCTCTCCTATTCTTTATCTACACCCATTCCCTAGACAAACTCATTGCCTCCCACGGTTTCCAATACCACCTATACGCTAATGACACAACTCTCTCTCTCCACTCCTTCCCTCTCCCCCTCTGTTCAAACTCATCTCACCAACTGTCTCTCTGATATCTCCACCTGGATGTCTCAACGCCAACTCAAACTGAACATGGTGAAAACTGAACTCCTTATCTTCCCTCTCAATGCTTCCTCTCCCTCTTCCCTGTCAATTGCCATTGATGGGGTCTCCATCCTCCCTGTCCCCCAAACCCATAGCTTGGGCTTCATCTTCGACTCCCACCTTACCTTCAAACCTTACATTGACTCAGTTGCCAAATCCTGCCACTTCTCTCTCCACAACATTGCCAAGATCCGCCCTTTTCTGTCTGTTTCCTCTGTCAAAACTCTCATCCATGCCCTAGTCATCTTGTCATGTATTTCCTATTATAAGCATATCTTTTTTGGTCATCTGTGTTCCTAACGTATTGATTTTGGGTTTCAATATGTTAACCTTCTGTTTCAAATGTATTGAACTTGTGTTTTACAGTATTGATATTTAAAATCAGTTCCTGTAATTATCTTGGTTCAGGCTTGGGGCCTCCTCAGCTGCATTCCAATGAATTTTTTTTTAACTTCTCAGTGAACTTTTCACTGAATCCAAGGAAACAGAAAAAAAAATGGCTAAAGTTGGAGGCCAGACCAAGGGTCTTATCAGTCTGTGTGTCTAGGGCCTTATCAGTCTATATGTCTAAATGACAAATTGTCCCAGCCATAAACATCTCCAAAGTGAGAAGTTTTAAGTTAGTTTTTTCTAGCTAGCATATCTGTTTCCACTAATTGGTTAAAAAACCTTGAAGCTGTGGTCAGTTCTCTCTGTAATCTGACAATTAATTTTGATGGAAATATGAGGTTTTGTTCAAACCTTGAAAGAAATCTGACTCTGTTTAAGTTTTTTTAATTGCTCAGAATTGAGAGAGCCAATTAGAGTCCTGTGTATTTCCATGCTAACTGATGCCATCAGCGTCACTGCNAATGTTGCATCCCTTGTCTCTCCCTCTGTTCCCCCTTCCCTGTCTCCCCTCCCTCTGTCTTTAGATTGTAAGCTCTCAGGCAGGGACCGTGTCTATTTTATTCTCCGCCTGGATGTCTGGTGCTATATCTAAATGCTAATGCTAATAATAATAATAATGAATAATAGTTATTATTATTATTGTAAGGCTAGTTGTAAGTGTGGTTTCTTTTGGTTCATTCTGTCAACAAGAAACTGGGCAGATTTATGTGGGCAGGGTGTGGAGAATCACAAGGGAAATAACTCTCGAAAACCTCATGGTGTTTAGTTACTTGGCACAGAAGTGCCAAGACCCACTCAGATCTTTGGATCTGGTTAGGAAGGCAGGCCAAGGGAGAATTTGAAGAGAGACTTGCTAAAGAGACAAAAACTAAAAACCTTAAGTACACCAGAAGCAAGAGGCCTGCTAGAGAGTCAGCTGAGCCATTAGATGATGATGCTCAGGGAGGATAAGTCCATTGCAGAGAAGCTGAATGAATTCTTTGCTTCAGTCTTCGCTGCAGAGGTTGTTGGGAAGATACCCATGCCCGAACTGTTCTTTTTAGGTGATGAGTCGGAAGAGCTGTCACAGATCAACGTGATTCTGGAAGAGGTTCTAGAGCAGATTGACAAACTAAATAATAACAAATCACCAGGACCAGATGGTATACACCCCAGAGTTCTGAAGGAACTCAAATATGAAATTGCAGACCTACTACTGGTAATTTGTAACCTATCACTAAAATCTGCCACCGCATCTGAGAACTGGAGGGTAGCGAATGTAACGCTGATATTTTAAAAAGGGTTCCAGGGGCGATCCTGGAAACTACAGATTGTTGAGCCTGACATCATCTGTGCTGGGCAAAATGGTGGAAACTATTATTAAAAACAGGATTACGGCTCGTATTGATAAACATGGCTTAATGGAGGAAGAGTCAGTATGGATTTAGCAAAGGGAAGTCGTACCTCACTAATCTACTGGACTTTCTGAGGGTGTGAATAAGCATGTGGATAAGGGGGAGCCGGTTGATATAGTATATCTGGATTTTCAGAATGCATTTGATAAGGTCCCTCATGAGAGAGATTTGAGGAAAATAAAAAGTCATGGGATAGGAGGCAATGTCCTATTGTGGATCAGTAACTGGTTAAAGGATAGGAAACACAAAGTAGGACTAAATGGTCAGTTTTCACAGTGGAGAGAAGTAAATAGTGGAGTGCCCCAGGGATCTGTACTGGGACCGGTGGTGTTTAATGTGTTCATTAATGATCTGGAAAGGGTGATTTTCTTCCCAGAAAGGAGTGAGATGATCATATTTGCAGACACTGCCAACTTATTCAAGATAGTTAAAACAAACGGACTGTGAAGAATTGCAGGGGGAACTTGCGAGATTGGGTGACTGGACATCTTAATGGCGGATGAAATTTAATGTGGACAAGTGCAAAGTGATGCACATAGGGAAAAATAATCCAAACTTTATGTACACAATGCTGGACTCTACATTAGGAGTTACCACTTGGGAAAAGGACCTTAGAGTCATTGTGGACAATACATTTAAGTCCTCAGTGTGCGCGCCGGTGGCCATCAAAAAAGCAAGAGGAATGTTAGGAATTATTTGTAAAGGGATAGAGAATAAAACTGAAAATATCATAATGCCACTATATAAATCTATGGTGCGACCGCATCTCGAATATTGTGTGCAGTACTGGTCACCCCATCTCAAAAAAGATATAGTAGAAATAGAAAAGGTGCAGAAAAGGGCAACAAAAACGATAAGGGGCATCGAACGGCTCCTGTACGAGGAGAGGCTGGATAGGTTGGGGCTCTCTGCTTGGAGAAGGGATGACTTGAGAAGGGGATATAACAGAAATATAAAATCATGATTGGTTTGGAACAAGTTAATAGGGAACAGTCATTGACCCTCTCAGATAGTACTAGAACTACGGGACGAGCCATGAAACTAACAGGTAGCAGATTTAAAACAAATAAAAGAAACTATTTTTTCACTCAATGGTCAGTTAAGTTGTGGAATTGGTTTGCCAGAGGATGTGGTCAAGGCCAGTAGTATAGCTGGGTTTAAGAAAGGATTGGATGAGTTTCCGGAGGATCAGTCCAATAGCAGCTATTAGCCAGGGAGGTTTTGGGAATGTAACCTTTTACTGTTGGGGGGTAGGTGTGAACAACAGGGAATGGATTCCCCCATTGTAACCTGTTGGGTACTTCTTCCAAGCGACTGAGATTGGCCACTGTCAGAGACGGAGACAGGTGCTGGGCTCGATGGACCATTGGTTTGACCCAGTATGGCACGACTTATGTACTTACGGTTGCCAGGATGAAATTTCAAAAATCAGGGATGCTGTCTCTGTGGGGCTCTCAGTTTGGTGCCCGTTATGTTTTGTGGAGCTGAGAAACTCTGGAATAAAGGACACTCTTTACGTCCTATGAATCTGGAGACCTCTGAAATAAGGGGCAACCAGGAAGTTCTGTGGAGCTGTGGGGCTCTGAAATAAGGGGTGTTCCTTAAACTGAGGAAAACCTAGCCTCTGTATTCATGGAAAAATATTCCCCTTTGACATTCCCTGCTAGGAAGAGCAAAACAAGCCAAGGGCTTTATCCCCCTGTGATTTCTAACCCTTTATGCCATTTTGCTATTGAAAAAAGCAGCTGTGGTTTGCATTCCGGACCCACAGCCGCTTGCGACTCTCTAAAACCACCGCCTCTCTTTTTCTCCCCTCCATCCCAGGTCTCAGGAGATGCACCTGAGAGCCGAGCCACACTCCTACCTGTCCGACCTGAGCAAACAGTCGGAAATCGAGTTTATTGAGACAAAGCGGCCGCGGCTGGAACTGCTGCAAGATCCCCTCCTGCGGCACTCGCCTTTGCTCACCCAGACCCAACAGGGAGGGACAGAAGATCTCCCCAAGGTAAATGGAAGAGCCGCGCACCCATCCTTGGGACACGAACCAAGTGCAAAGCAGGTGTTGCAAACTGCTTGGGAATTGCATTTGCTGCTAGTGTGTATTTCATCCAGGCTAACTATGTGGGCTATAACTTTCTAGTTGTAAGCTCTGTAGGGTGTTACTGTGAGTAACCGGTCTTCCTTTCACTAGTTGGTTGGAACATTCTTCTAAGTGTTGACTGGTGCTACGGTAACCTGGATCAGTGGTTCTCAAACGTTTTAGGCTCCCTTCCTCCCTCTTCCATTTGTCTGTCGCCATTGAGGGCTGCCCCCGAACACGCTCGGGTTCATACCTTATGCTCCCTCTCTCCAGTCCTGTTCCAATGAACAGATATTTCACAGTCATTGTGCCTTACTTCCCTTTTAGGGAGAAGGGCAGAGTATACGTTTGAATAAATAAGCGATGTCACGGTGCTCTGTGGGGAAGGTGAAGCCACATTTCCAAAGGGCCTTAGCCCCTCCCACTTCCAATATGGCCACACTTCCATGGAGTGTCGCAGTGTCACGGAACTCAAAGGCAGGGGGAGGTGGAGTCATGTCAGAAAAGGGGCGGAGAATGCCTGAGCCCCTCTTCATTTCCGATGTGGCCACACCCCCACAGGGCGCCATGATGTCGCGGTGTCCTATGCAGGCAAGGCCTCTTGCACCTACAGAGCTTGATCCGAGCCCAAGAGTTTGGGGCTGGAAGTGCTCCCGATCTGAGCCCAGTGGAGCCAGTCTGGTCCTGTCCGGCTGGGACTGCGGTCATAGCATCCTGGCCCCTTGCACAGAGCCTGTAGAAGCCAGCAGCGATAGGGAGGTGCTGTGTCCACCTGGGAGGTTTTGTTCAACACAACTGGGGTGAAACTTTATTTGGTAGCGGCTCCCCATTGGAAGGGTGTATGTTCCGCTGTCTACTGGCTGAGACACCCTGTGCTGACTGGATGGGAGAAAGCTTTTTGATCCTGGGGTTCTGCACGGAAAAGCCCAGAGGAGACGTTTCGTTCCAGGGAAAATAAGAGAAGCCTGCACAGATTCCTTTGTCTTGGCATGTTTTTTTCATTCAATGATTTTGGTCTATTTCGCACCCACAGTGGCCCGTCCTCTTTGCTGCTTGCATGTCTGTAGCCAAGCTGCTTAAATATTTTATGTATCGGGTGTAGGGAGAGAGATTGCCAGGTGGCCTGTGGCATGCGTTGTACTATTACACGTGTGTCTGGAAGACTGAAAATAAAGGGGTGTGTGGGGGGATGTGTGTAATCTGTGAGACACCGAACAAAATTGTGCTTTTCTTGGAGGTGTTGGAAAAATTTTTGTTGAGGGGGGAATTCAGTGTCTGGTGCAAGAGGGGAGCCTGGAACCCATCATTTGAAATTTCTCTCTATGTATTTGCAGGCAGGCATGCAATGGAATGAAGTGCTTCCTTAGCTTTCACGCCTGCTGTCTGCCCCAAACAGATCTGTGCTGGAATGTATGACCATATAGCTGTGTTTGGAAAGGACTTCCTGAGTACCTTAAATGAGGCTTTCTGTGCTAGGGCAGTGTTCCCTGCATTGACCGACCCGTTAAGGGCCAAATTTGGCTCAGTCTCCCTAGTTTAAACCTGTTTTTCTGGAACAGTTTTGAGTTTACCTATTGGATTCTTCTTTTCAGCCTAATCTGTTCCTGAAATCCTCTAGTGACTCTGGCTGCAGTCCTCAAACCACTTTCTCCAGAGCAGTGCTGTTAAAATCAATGGGACTAAAATCCAACCGTCTTGAGGAATGTGGTCTCCAAGTGTGACCTTTCTCTGCCAGATGATTCTATTGTATATTGTAGGGATGGGCAGTCTGTGGCCTGGGAGTCAATTCAATTCAATTTTATTGATGGGCGCTAGCTTTCGCCATGGTCCCGAAAGTAAAATAACCAAATACATTGATACAAACAAACAGGCATACAATAATCAATAGATCAAATACAATAAACACTGACACACAAAGGCCTTATTCCATCACTCCCTACCTACACAGCCATTGAGGAGGGAAATATCACGTTCTGGTCCCTTCTTAATAATAAGGTAATTCCTGGCGACACACACTTCCTATCCACACATAACCTATATCATTTTATATCTTATTAACTTACATCTCCACTTGCATTGCAAAGAGGCGAGTATTCCCTCGCCTGGGAGTCAGATGCTGCTTTGGGGCAGTTCGAGTGCGGCTGTTAGCCTGGGATGGCCCTGTGCCCTGTCCTGGATCTTACTTCATTGTGTCCTCGGAGTCTCAGGAGCTGAACGTCTGTTGCTCCTGAGAACCTCAGCAGCCTGGACTCCACCAGCCAATCGCAAATCAGAAAACAGCATTGTGTGTCTCGGGGCATCAAATTTAAGATCGAAGTCCGGGAGAGAAAAAAATTATTAAAAATTCAGTCACCAGACTTTATCCTGATATTAAACTGTTCTTGCCCCACTACCCCCCTGAACCACTTTCCAGCCTCAGTTTTCTGGGTGCCAATGGCTCCCATGTGCCTGCACATTTTTTTTGCACCCTGCTCATTGTGTCTTGTGACACTCGGCTGTATGAAGTTGTTAATACATGGCCCTGGGATATA
Source organism: Sphenodon punctatus (assembly GCA_003113815.1). Taxonomy (NCBI): domain Eukaryota; kingdom Metazoa; phylum Chordata; class Lepidosauria; order Sphenodontia; family Sphenodontidae; genus Sphenodon; species Sphenodon punctatus. The sequence goes on along the minus strand of QEPC01002388.1, from coordinate 11,981,246 downwards.
GGGTGCAGCTGTTTACCCTTTCAGCTAACCACTGGATGCGAGAATTATTACACTTTCTAAAAATAGCGAAACCCAGGGATCACTCTCTGAAACTAACAGGCAGCAAATTAACAAATAAAAGGAAGTACTTTTCCACCCAACATACAATAAATTTGCTGAACTTGTTGCCAAAGGGTGATGTGCAAGCCGATAGCGTTACTGGCTTCATAAAGGGGCTGGATAAATCTTTGGAAGCCAGATCCATAAGGACTACTAGTGAGGTTGGTCAGGGGAACAAGAGCCTTGTTTGGTGGGAGCAAGGCAAGGGTGGCAGGAAATGGATCACCCCACTGTAATCTGCCGCATACTCTCCTGAGGCAACCCAGGTCTGGCTGATGTTGGAGACAGAATGCCAGGTTAGATGGGCCATTGGTCTTGCCCAGTAATGGCACTTCTAGAGATGTAAAAATTCCAGAAATTTTGACAGCCTGGGGGGAAAACCCACACTTTTTAAACAAACATTTTGGGGGGAAATTGAAATATTTGTAGGTTTTAATGGACTGTCAAGGTCACGTTTTGTTATAGCCTTTAGCTCAGCAATAAGATATAAAATAAACCTGTGTTAACATTTTACTTGATTCCCTAAGTATCCAGCAGAGTCAAACTCTTTGGAAGCCGCCCCGGGCTGCATGGCAGGAGGGACGGGGTATAAATTTATGAAATAAATAAATAAATAAACTCATGCTTTGTAGAGGTGTAGTTGGGAAATTAATACAGTCCATGCATATCCAAAATATTTACAGTGCCCGGAGACTTTATTTTTAGTAGGTTGTATGCACATATGTTAATAACTGTTATAAAAACTAACTATACAGTGAATCACTATAATTAATACTATTATAGCTTTGAAAGATTTGAAACATTTGAGAGTTTTTCCTAATCTAATCAGAATCTGTGTCTGAAAGATCTGATCCTGAAGTTCCCGTGCTTGTCATTTACTTCAGAAAATTGAAGGTTTGCTTTAATCAAAACAACTCTTTCACATGTTAATCTTTTTCTTGGTTTTGTGTGGCAAGAGAGGAGGTTTAAATGCTGGTCACTATTTTAAGAATGACAGGAGTAGGAATTTAGGCAAATGCTACCTTCGTTTAAATACCGTATTAATTAGAAAGTGTTATGAAAAAACCGAGGGGCAGCAGTAACAACATAATTTTAAATATTTTTATTCTTGTAAGAGAAAAATATTTCATGAACATATTCTCTTCTGCCGTCCCCCTCCCCCTTTCCAATTTTTCCATATAAGACCGGGGAGAATGGGAACACCCCCATCCCCCAATGTTTCTGTGGTTTTCCCCCTCCAGACCCTCCCCTTGCTAGGCCGTGACAGAGCACTGGGCTGGATTCTGAGACTCTTTTAAAGGCTCAGTTAACTGAACTCCCCTTGGTTGTGGTTGTGTGTTTAGTGCGTCTGTTCTGGGAAAAGTGATGGGTCTGTTTATTTGTCCATCTTTATTGTTACTCAGTTCAGGGTGTCCAGAATGCTCTTTGGCTGCCCTTTGTAAATCTGAATAAATGATGATTATCAGCGTCTGCTGCTAGAAACTCCTTCTAACAGAGGGCCCCGCTGCATTCTCTGGCTGCATTCGTGCAACTCGCTTCTGCCATGCTTTTAATTTCAGGCGAGGGATCCACAATACACCGGCAGCATCCTGCAACCTGTATCTTTTCAGATGATAAAAAAAAGAACCCAAGGGAAAGGGGATTGCACCTACTTAGTGTGTCGTGCAAATGTAGCCCCAGGCTGACCTGGGACTGAGTGAGGGACCTTTCCTCCAGCTGGGTGGTTTTTGTGCCTCTTGCCCCTGCTTTGCCAATGAGAGACTCCTCTCTACAGATGCAGCCAACTCTCCTGTGACTTTGCAGAATGCTGTATGCTGCTAAGTCAGGCTAGCAGCTTCATCACAGACGCTCAGCCCTTGATGCCGTGCTGCATTGTGTATTTACTGTGTTCTAATGCCATCTTTGCTTTCACACTTAGTCATCCACACTCCTTTGGCTGCTTCTCTTTGCTATCTTCCTCACATCTCCAGCCACCCTATTTCGCATCCAAAATGAGAAATCTCTGCTTGCTGTCTTTCTCAAGTAAACGTGCAATATTACTTGAGCCTTTGTATTTGTCTGAGCAGAGAAGGACGTGTTTTGGTGTGCTGGTGTACGTCCGTGGATAGACTGGTTGCTGTTTCGAATGCTGACCTGTTCTGTACCACAAAGCATACCGTCAATGTGGCAGAGACATCTTTTCCAAATGGTACCTCCCCGGTAGCACTAGAGCCAGGGGACACTCCTTGAAACTTAACTGGCAGAATTTTAAAACAAATAAAAGAAAAAGTGGTTTTTTTCACGCCACACACAAATTAGCCATGTAGGCTTTGAGGGACGTAACCTCGGATTCTTGGGAGCTGGGAGTGACAAGCAGGGAGTGGATCCCTCCGTTGTGCCCGGTAGAATACTTTTTCAAAGTGAGCAAGAGCGGCTGTTGTCGGAGACAGGATGCTGGGCTTGATGGAACGTTGGCTTGGCCCACTGTGGCACTTCTTATCTCAGCCTTAGTCTAGAGCAGGGGTGAGGAACCTCTGGCCTGTGACTATTTGTTATTTGTCCCCTTTCCAATTCCTGGATTTGGCTCATTTCCCCCTGAGTCTGGGGGAAAGGGAGTGGAGATGAGAATCCACTTTAAAGATAGGGAATGGATCCATGATGTGGACCCTCCTCTATCCTGAGTTACACCCTGTAAGTACCCTGCGCCCAACTCCTGTCCAATCTGCAATGTTTATCCCCTTGAACCTTTGTATTTAGAACAATTTAGAATTTAGAACACTCTCTTTGTGGGATTCAGTTAAGGAGGATGCGATAATCGGGGCTTTCCTGGGCAAGGGGGAAGATGTGCTTGCTGCCTGCACTCCGTTCACCTGTGCGCCAGGATGCCTGTCTGAAAGCAGGCAAACCTGTGGGTGCATGCACGGGTGAGGTCTGACTGAATAAAGTAGAATTATTTCTTTCCTTCCGGGCCACTCCCCATAACCCTGGGGGCGGCCGCAAGGAGCGTTGCAGGCATCTGTCAAAGGGTCCCAGAGGTGGCACTGAGATCATCCCAGCAAGCAAGATTTCTCCCCCCTTCCCCCCCCAGAACAGTGGCTGGTACTGGGGGCGGGGTGTGGCAGTTGGCCAGCTAGGGGCCATGGAACATCACTCCCTCCCCCCCTTGCGGGGGTGGGACCTGGGGAGGGCTCCTTCTGGGCTGCTCCCCATAACACCGGGGGCGGCTGCCGGCCATGGCGGAGGTGCATGTCGGGGGCACGGCTCGAAGGGCCGTGTTCTAATTCTCAAAGGAAAAAGGTTCCTCAACTCGACCTAAAGTGTTTCCTTGTTGACCCCAGATATGTATGTATATAGCTTATTGTGCGTAGCCATAGGCCATAGCAGACCCCAAATATGAGAGGGATTGAAAGCTTTGTGCTGCCGTCAGCAGAAGTTGGTTCAATAAACGTATCCTCTTAACTGTTTTGGCGCTCCGTAGGGGCTTGGGGACAGCTTAGCTCTGCCCCTTCTAGAGTATCGTGCGAGAGGAGGGTGCCACCGCCTGGAGACACCTCTGACCAGGAATGCGGTTGACTGGGAGGCCTGAAGAGCTCCGGAACTAGCCCTCCGTGTGGCGCCTGTAGCGTTTCATGCCTTGTTCTCTCCCTCCCTCCGCCCGCTTCCCCAGCTTTCCTTTCTCTTTGCTGCAGTTAACTCCATCTACAAGGAGATTTGTGCTAAAATCCTCAGCGTTGGAACAAGTCCATTCTTAAATGAATTTTGTACCAATTCCAGAGTCTGATGGCTTAGTTTCGCAGTCTCGGCCTGACTGTGTATGGGAGAGCCCAAGTGACATGAGCTTCTAGGAAACCGTGGTGGTGGAAGTTTGTTACGGAAGAGGCAGTAGCCCATTCACTGATGTGCCTTGAATTCAGCTTTGCCACACGGCCATGGCCCCGTTTCCTGTTTTGCCTGATGGATTTCCCCTCCATTGTGCAATGGGTCTTGGCGGTGCTGTTCTGAGGTAGACTTCCTCAAACCCATCGCTCCCTTCCCCCATGGAAAGCTGCGTAGAAAGAGGCTAAGGGGATAAACATGAGGTTAGCAACTTCTCATGGCTCAGCTGCTGCTAGACCCTTTAACCCGGGCAGCCCTTACCCACAAGAAGTGCTGCCATGCTATGGTTCTCGGTGCCGCTTCAGGGAGAAAGATTCACTTTGATAACTAGTCTCTAGTGGAAGGTTGCTTGGCTGAGAGACCCTGCCCTGAGCTTGCAATGGCCGCCGAGATTCGGAATGGTCAGCTGGCAAATTACCAGCCGTGTTTCTGCTGTGTGGTTTTCCTGCATGGCTTTGTTATAGGAACATTCATCTGTTGCTGGGATTAACCTCTCAGAGTTTCCAGTGGGCTGGGTCTCGTCGTTATTAATGAAACTGGCTGGAACTTGTGTTGACATTGGCAGGCGTCCCAGTTGGCTAGGAGGTAACTGGCAAAAGCATAATCCCTGATTGAGGAATCCGGAGCTTGAGGAGGTGGGGGGAGGCAAGCGGCACTTTGAACTCGGAAAGTTGCGGCGCTTTAGACCGGATGCCTCGGAGCGAAGTGTTCATGGGTTGTGGCCTGGGATCAAATTGGGGAGGAAAAGCCAAGGGACATCTTGGTTTTAGATTGGCTCCCAGGGATGGGGGTGGCCCTTACTGGGTTGGAAGGCAGCTTCAATCCTATCAGATGCCCTCTGCTGTTTTATAGGCAGGGCAACAATCGTGCCTGGGCAATAAAATCAAGGTGATAATAGCACCTGTAGTCAGTGCCCCCCCCAGCCTGAGACTCATGCCTCCTGCTTACAGAAAGTAAGTCCAGGTTTTGTAGTCTGGGCTTCATGTCATGGTGCTGCTGGTTATGGGGCTGGAAGGAGAAGCCCATAATTTGCTGCCTAGATTGTTATATGCGCTTGCTTTCATGCCAGGACAGTTCAAAACTCCACCCTCGTCCGTCCTTAGCCAAAGAGATTCTTACAACTCGGCCATCCCTGGCTGCGATTGCAGCAGCTTTCGCAAGCTGAGCAGGGTCATGTCAGGACAAGAGTTGGATATATATGAGAGAGAGAGAGAGAGAGAGGTGCCAAATTTTGCCAAAGTGACTTGTTAGGTGGAGGAGCCAGTATTGCCCTCCGCAGGGCTAGGGCGCACCGTGCCGGGTGGGAGAGTGCTGCCAGGTTCGGGAAAGGTGAAACTTTTAGAATGCAACGCCTTAAGGTTTTCGTGGGTCGAGGGAGGAGGATTAGAAATTCTGTTTCCAAAATATTTCAAAGGCTCCTGTTTCTGAACTGCAGTGTCTGTGGCCTAGAATCAATAGAGACTACATCTGGCATCAGACTGTGCTTTGGGGGAGCAAGCAAGTCAGCTCTTCAAACCTAGGATCAAGATGCACCTGGCAAAAGAAACAGGTAAATTGTAATGGTCCTCGACTAGCAAACTCCGACGCTCTCTTCCCCGCACCCTCTGTCCCTGCAGATAAAAGAGCAGCCCCTGACAGAAGCGTGTTCTTGGGAAGGCAAGCACTCTGGACTTATTACGATGGTTAATACTCCAAAAGCTGTTGATGGTTGAGAGGTACGGTGGCTGAGTGGTTAAGGCACTCATCTACATTCCTGAAGGCTTTGGGTTCAAGTTCTGTGTGGTCTCCTGTTGGATGGTGATCTCTGGTCCCCCCAGCTGTGAATGGGTTACCTGATCAGTTGGGTTGGGGAAGTCAGTCCGTTGTCATGCTGGTCTCATCACTCCCCTTGTCCGCAGTAGGCCGCAGACACTGGTGCGTCTAGCCATGTGGGCCGTTTGGCTTGGACTTTAACTTTGTGGATGGAGTCGGCATCAGGATGTGTAGCTCAGCAGATGTGAAGATCTCGGGGGGCGGGGGGGGAATGTAGCATGGTGGGAGTAATTATAGTGGGGGGGTTGGGTGCTTTTATTGGTTAGCACCCCCCACAAACTGTAGCTCAGCGTTACTTCTATGCCGTGCCCCTTGCTTGTTAGCATAAACCAGCCTTGGTTTACAAAAAAATAATAATTCTTTTATATGCCAAAACGAGGGTTGGGGGAGACTGATAGTGGGATTTGGTGTTTGGAACGAACAGGGTAAACTGACTTGAATCCGTCTGACTTAAAATCAGATGGATTCAATTTTACAGCGTTAATCGTGCTATAAATCAGTCAGCGGAGAAACCCTTGATTTTGGGTAACTTGCTGAGGGAGAGGTTGACTGGTGCAGCCACTGTGACAAGTTTGCTTTGGTTATTGCTAACAGGAGTGGGCAGACGTGGCGTGCATGCAGTCTGCTTGATCTGAGTGCTAACCTCAGTCAGTGTGTCAGGAGGACGAGGGTTGCCAGCAATGCACGTTTTTAAGGAACGCTTATGAAAAATACATGTTGCAGGGCCTGCATTGATGCCTAAGGTGCCACCCTAGTCAGGGTTCAGGACCTTTCCTACTGGATCTAATGCTCCAGGCTGGGACCCCTCCTACTGGCTCCCAGCTTTAGGGCATCTCAGCAACTGATCTCCGGAGTGGAGAGGAACACTTCACAGTAGAGAGAGCCTTTCCCACGGCACTGGAGGTCTCCTAGCCTGTCTTCTCCCTGGGGCGCCAGACCCACTCGCCTTCCCAGAGGCAATCTCTGAGAGGCTGGTCCCCTTCCCCACACCATGATCCACTGGAGATTAGCTTGTTACCTACCGGTCAATCACGATCTCCCTCTTGGCCACCCCTGGCGTTCAGCTAAGCACAGCCTTTATGCTTGGGTGCCTTGTTAGCCAGGGGAACAGGGAGGGGATACCTACCATATTAGGAGTGGTTCAAATTGGCCGTTCCAGGTTCTTGGGCATTTTCTGCAAAATCAGAATTTCGATCGGAATTTGTATCACTCTAAATTTTTAATCAGAATTCCGATTGGATGTGGCTGTCCCGCGAATGTGCAAAATGCTGGCTGCCGCCATTTTGTAGGGCCGCAACCATTTTTCACAAGTGCAGATGGGACAAAAAAAATATTTTCAATTGATTCTGGCAAAATTGAATCGGGACGTTCATTCATTCCATGTTTCACTGGAACGGATCGAACAACTAGATTCTGTTGGAAACGGAATCCTGTTGAAAGTGGAATTTCACCCCTGCCCCATGAGGCTCTGCAGTTCCGTAGCTTAGCATGCATTAGCTCCTACACGCTTTCGCTAATGGGAAATACATTTGTTTTCCAGGTGGCTGCTCTTTCCTCGTGCTTAGATTAGCCCAGGGATGAGAATTTGGAATTTAATTAAGAATGCACAGCCTTTTTAATCCTGAATGAAACTCCTCCCACTCTCGTGAACCCATAAATCAAGTTGCTGATGTTAGACCATGTGGGTGGAATCAGAGTGGCGCATGTAGAAATAGATTAGGTTTGCTGAAAATACTGCTGAGTCCTAACCCTCCACCCTATTGGGGCTCAAGTGGGGGTGGAGGACAAGCAGGGTGCAGGAAGCACCTGTCCCGAGAGTCTTGGGGGGGGGGGGGGAGCTATGGTGGTGTTGCTCTGCTGCTGACCCTGCTTTGGAGGGGCCTCTGGATGCCCACTGCCACTCAAGGGGGGCCCCTAGAGTCGCCGTGGTGGCGGCAGCAGGGTTGCTGGGCCTCCCGGGTTTCCTGTTCAGAGGCGTTTCTGATTGCAGGTCTGGCTCCTGGTTGTCCCTGTGTAAAGCCGGCTCTGTCACACAGCACCTTCAGCACCCACAAACCATTGCATCTTCAGCTTCTCTTAAGGCTCCTCCTTAGCCCTCCAATACCTCCATGGTTCCCCCCCAACCTACCTCCCAGTAATCCCTGCTTCCCTCCACTCTTCTCTTTTTCTCAACCCCCAGCCTCCCCTTGTGGTTCCCCTCCTGCCCACCTTTCTGTGGGTAAGGCTGGCTCTGCGACTGCAGCAGGTGATTCATTGCGTCCCCCATGTGTTACCAGCTATCCTATGAGGCCTGCGTTCCTGAGCAAGCTCGAAGGAATGCCATGGATTTATACAAGATACAGGCCGCCATGTTGAAGTTCTTTACACCGGACTATTTCCATTGACTTCGTTGGGGCTCTCTTGGAGTAAAGGGCTTGAGGATTACTGCAACCAAAATGTTTTTATAGACTTTTCTTTCTGGCTAGAAAAATTCTTTAGTCCTGTCTTTGGGAAACCACTGCACACACCAAGCAAGAGCTGGAGACAGAGAGCCAAAAAAAGGGATGTCTAGTCTCCAAGTCAAACAGAGGGAGGCTGGATGTAATTACTGGAGTTGGAATTTCCCCAGGACCCTGGGGTTAGTACCCCCAGCCTGGTGAAATGTGCACTGGGATCTTTATTGGCCACAAGTGAGGAGGACTTTGGTTTTATTTCTCATCCGAAAAGACAGGGCTGCCAAGCTGGCTGTGAATCATGTTGAGAAAGGTTAAGGATTAGCAACACAATGAGCAGTTGAATTATTCACCTGGAAATCTGTGCCTGGAATGCATGCTTTTAGTCCTCACCTCCATCTGTTGGGTTTGTGGTGATTGACACTTAAAACAACCATTTAAATTGCCTTTCAAGCCAGCACAGTGGCAAGGGCTGTGTTAAGGCTGACTGCTTTTTAGGGGGTGAAACCTGGCTCGTCATTTACATAATTAGACCTTTCTGTTCTGTTCCATCAATATTACAAGGTTTGTATAGTGTGACATCTCACCTAATCCACTTTGGGTGAAAGAAAATCCCTTAACTTCATACATGGTGCCTCTGTAATTGGAAGAAATATTGCCAGATTTCCTGCTTCTGAAGGGACAGCTTTACTAGCCATGTACGCTGCACAGATACCGCTGTGATTTATAGGTATATATGTGTCAATGGTGGCTTCAAGGCTTTTGAAATCTGCTGGGATAAATGGCTCTTTAATGGGGAGTTCTGTCTTCAGGTGCAGCTGTGCTCTCTGGAAAAATCTTCTAAGCTTTGGGCTGGATCCGTGTTTGGATGGGAGATCTCCTGGGAGAACCCAGGAAGTGCAGTGACCCTGTGTTGGGGATACCAAGCCAGTGACCCGGCATACAAAAGCAAACAGCAGTTGATGGGAAGCCAAATCGAAGATTCTGACTATTTGTGGCGACAAAGCAAGACCCAGGTGCAGCTGCATCTCATGTTCCTGTTGATAATTGGCATTTGGATTAATTACAATATGCCTTGCATGGCATCATTTTGTGAAATCAAGGATGTCGGTCTTAGATTAATTGTAATTTAAGACAATTGCGTTCTTCTCATTTAAACTCGCCCTGGACGTTTCCCACCAATGTTGATAGTCTTCACTTCTCATCGGTCATGCAGGGTTTCCTTTTGTTAGCACATGTGGGAGGGCGAAGAAGGATGGGCTCCACCTTGGGACTTAAGAGAGCTGGGTTCAGTCCCCTGTTGCAACACAGATTCCCTGAACGATCTTGACCAAATCACTTAGAAATGTTTTTTTCTAGGCAAAAAAAAAAGGCGGCGGCACTTTGGCATCCAACTCTTGCTGAAAGTCAGTGGAATCTGGACCATCAAATGTTTGTTTTTCCCCCAGCTGTTACGACTGCATAATCATCTGCAGTGGATATTGGAATTTGGCACTGGCCAGGGTGACCAAACTGTGGCTTGGGAGGCACGTGGCACTTTTGCAGCTCAAGTGTGGCTCTTTGCCGTGGCTGGCCCTGGACTCTGCTCTGCCTTAATGTGGTCCCGTGTCTTACTGCATTGCACCTGACTCTCAGTAGCAGCAGAACAGCAGCTGCTCCTCAGAATCTCAGCAGCCAGGACTGCAGAGGATCAATGCCCCCAGCCAATCACAGAGCAGGAGAGCTTTGTGGGTGCGTGCATGTGTGTCCTTGATTGGGAACTCTGGCATTGGTCATCCTGAAAATAGCATGATTTCATTCCTGGGCAAGCCATTTCTTTCTTTATGCAAGATAAGGCGACTCGGAATTCTCTCTTTTCCTTGCACTGTGTTCAGGCGCGCACACATGCATGGCAGTGGCCATGACTGTGTTGTTTTGACATTCTCTCGTCCCTTGGGCTCCGGGATGTTCCATGCTAGACTCCGGGATGTTCCATGCTAGGTTCCTGGCTGGTTTAAGACCTCTTTACCTGGTACAAGACATGGCTTTCCTTTGACACCTGTTTAACCCCTCTCTTGAACCGATGTAGTTAAGTTACTTTTGCAATTGACTTAATGCTTAAACCAGGGGTGGGAACCTTTTCCCTCCCAGTGGACACTTTTTGAAAATTAGTACAAGCTCTGAGCTGCATAAAAGATGGGATTGGGGGGTGGGAGGGGTGGTTACTTAGGAAGTGGACAGTCCAGATCATGAATCTGTGCCATGGATCTGTCCCCTGTCATTGTGTGCATGCCCACATCTCTGCTCCTTTCCTTTGAGCTCAGTCTTTCAGTGCTTGAGAGTTGGAACTGGATCCAGGGACCAGATCCAGGCAGGTACGGGAAAGGGGCCAAATAAATACTAGCCACAAGCCAAATTTGCCTCTTCTCTCCCCCCCCCCCCCTCCAAAAAAAAAGTCCTGAAGTTTCCTGTCCGTGACTTAACCCTTAAATCACGTTAGCGTACATGTTGGCATTCATACATGTGGGCATTCAACGACACGAAGCTCCCCAGCTACCAATCCCTGATTGGCTATGGGGAGATGCACCCGCAAATCCTTGCACTTAACCCAGTCCAACAGGCAGCAAGACGGTTGAGAGGCAGTCTCTAGGGAGCAGTGCAAACACTGGGTACGGATGCAGGAAGTTTAATCCAGTTTCAGGTTAATCCAGTGCAGACTGTAGTGTAGACAAGATCTGTGTCTGCCCAAGAGCTTTATTCTAGAGAGCGACGTGGGTGTGTAACAGAGAAGGGGCATCGAGGGTGGGGATTTAAGCAGGAATCTGCTGCTTGCCAGATTTGAACCTTCTGGTACCTGTAGGTAGATCCATCACTATTTTGCCCAGCTGCCAGACTCCGATGAGACCAGAATGGGGTCTTGGTTCAGGCAGCAGTGGTAGCATGTAATGGCTGAGGTTAGGGCTGGCCCTTTTGAGGGTCATGGGAGGAGCCTTGAGGGTCAGAGGCAGAGTTCACTTTATGCGTGTGGATGACTGGTACGTCACTGCTGTCTAGTAACAAATCCATGTTTATTATTGTGTAAAGGGCTATCCCCGTCCTCTGGGCTTTCATCTGGAGGTGGTGGGGGCAGGACAGGGTCTGTCACGCCTCTTGGACGTAACCCCGCTCCTTATGGAGTGGGGCCATGTTGGAAAAGAGGCGGGAAAGACCCTATGTCCCTCTCCCTTTCTGACGTGGAAGCCTTGATTTCTCCCAGTTACTGCAGCCACCTTGTATGACCAGGGGCACCTTTGCATGTGGCCTTAAAAAGCAGCTCCAGCCTGTTTTTACCATGGCACAAATGACGCTGCCCTTTGCCCTCTGCTCTGGCGTGGATGTGTTTGCACACTGACTCCCCCTGTCACTCTGACAGCGGCCGGAGAATATTGGCAGCAGGCGGTAGCAATCTGTGCAGCGCTCCCACTTTAGTTAACCAACCAACCCAAGCAAAAAGCGCCTTTCTTAGTAACGGAGGCCTGCTTCCCCCTGGGCCTGTTTGGACAGGAGCGGTAACATCCATATTTAATGCGGCAACACACCTTGCGAGAGATTAGGGATTTCACCTCACGTAAAGAGACAAACCTCTGTTGAGCGCCAGCACCACAAACAACATCCTCCTCGACAACAACAGACGGCCATATGGTGCCCAAGCCCTTGTAAACATGCTCCGAAATCTCTGCTCTTTGCACCGTAACCTTCTTGTTAAGATGAAAACGTCTCCGCTTACACTTTGCCAGGACTTTGGGGTTGAGTTTTGCTATTTGTTTGCTTGGAACTCTCTCTTTCTGCAGTCAGATGTGCTTGTGCCGCATGGAGGGGGGGGCGGCACAGCGGATAATGGGCACGTCTCTGCTGGGGGAGTGCTGGGTGAGCAGAGAGAGTTCATGTTAGGACAGGCTGCCAAGCCTCTTGCTGGATCAGCTGCTCTCCCAAGGCCCCAGCGCTGCCTCACGATGCCTTTTCTTTGCCTGCGGCCTCCTGGGTCTGCGTCCTGGGGGGGGCAGGCTTTCATACCTGGGGCTGACGCAGCAGCAAAGCTAGTTAGCCCTGCTGGGGCGATGAACAGGGGATTGAAGGAGATGATGTCAGGTGATAGGTTGCTTCTCACTGCCTCTTGTGCTGCCACCGGAAGAGGAGAGCCTTGGAGGGACCGTCAGCAAGAGCAGGGATCAAACCCAGAACCTTCTGCATTGAAAGCACAAGTCCCTGCTGCTGAAGCTGAAGGGGCTGGTGCCAATAGGTGAGCAGTCCCAGTGTCATCCTGTAGGGGGCAGCACCATACATACATACACACTACACTAAACACTTGATTACCATTTATGCAAATCCTTCAGGCCTTTTCTTAATGGCTCCTGAAATGCTGGAGGCCACGTAGAAGTAGAGCTGGATTTATTAATATTTCAGTGCTAGTTGTAAAAGAGAGAAATGGACAAGAGACTAGAGCCCTGCTTGAATCTGGATTTGGGCCCAAGCTAGACCCCCCAAGGCCAGGGTCTGGCTCCACACTGCGCCCCCATGGAACCCTATGACCTCATTGTGCTCTGTGAGGGGCAGGGCGATGTCTGAAAAGGAGCGGGGAATGCTGTAGCCTTGCCCCTTTCCAACGTGGCCGCACCCACACGCCATCATGCTGCTGCGTAAGGTGCAGAGCTATTTCGGAAAAGGGGCAGGAGGACTCGCACCCCCATTCCAGCATGCCCCCGCTTTCCTAGACCCCCCCCCCCAGCCTGATCAAGTTAGTGTCGGGAGTGTCTTCCCCCCGATTCCGACCGCAGGTTCCGATGGGCTCTGCCTGGGGCATGCTGTGGAAGAGTCCGCCCAGGCTGGAAACCAGGTTGCTGTGGCAGCCTGAGAGACAGGAGCTCACCCCTCTCAGCAGACGCGGCAGTGCCTCGGAGCTCGACTGGCAACTTCTGGATCTTGCTCTTGTCAAGGCTTCTCTCTCTGGGACTGGGCAGTTTTCCAGCCTGTAGGATGATTTCCATCACAGGGCTGTAAACCTGGAGCCAGTAGGGTTTCCTTATAAGAGCAAATTGCCCTAATGTGTCGTCAGCAGCCAGAGAAGCATCCCCCCCCCCCCCACCCCCAAAGCTCTTCTGGAGAGGATGGTCAAGGAAATGGGTCTGTTTCTAATCTGGGTGAGCTGAGGTGATCAGCACCTGGAGAGTTGGGGGTAAATGGGTTGCGTCTTATCTCTTGGACAGGACTGTGGGGAGCTGTGTTTGTATGGGAAGGGTGTGGCAGGGAGTCCTCGCTGGGTAGCAAACACCCCCTATCCACACAATCCTCCACCAGCAGGAGTTCCTCACTGGCGGGTCCTGATCCTGCCAGGCGTAAGTCACTTGCGCCAGAGTCCACACAGCAGCGCGGTCTCTGGTCCTGGCCTCCAGCCACCCCTGTCGCCAGGCCTACACCACCAGTAGTGCAAGTCGTTCATATAAGATACAGAGCTAAAGCCACTTTTAGTCCTTAGACCCTCTGGTGCCCCTGAACAGGGCAGATTCCACCTGCTTAGAGCCTCCTTCTGGCTCTTCCCAAAAGTAGCACTTGGTCATGCAAGGGATCTCTGGGACTCAGCTGGCTGTCCCAGCTCCTTCAGCAAGCTCCTTCTCCTACTGCCACCCTGAGCTCAGCCTTTCACTTGGGCAGACTGAGCATTTCAAAGGACTTTGACATATTCTGCTTGTAGGCCCTTAACTGAGCATGCTTCAGCACTTCGACTTCCGAGACCCTTTCAGGCCCCGCTGAGCATACTCCTAGACTGACAGCCTTTTAGCCCCTGTTAACTATAGCTGTAGAGCCAGCACAGAGCTCTTGTTCAGCACAGAGCCATTGCATACAGTACTCCCCCTTTTACAAGGGGGTACCCAGGTACTGGGGGTTTATATATGGGGGAGAAGGCTAAGAGATGGGTGATGTGTATTCAGAGAGAAGTTTGGGGGAACGGCCAGGGGTGGGGTTAAAGGATGTGTATGTTTTTTGTATGTGCTTTCAGTTGGGTTGGGGAGAACGGGATATGCAAGTACTGGGCGCAGGGTGTGTCTATAGTGGGAACAAGGGTGATGGGGATGGATGGATTGTGTTCTGGCAGACAAGATGGGGCAGTGAGGGAGAGGGGTCCCAGGTGCGGGAGGGAGGGGGGTTCTATGGAGGGAGAAGCCTGAGAGATGAGGGATGTGTATTCAGGGACAAGGTTTGAGGGACAGCGGTTGCCTGAGAGGGGAGCTATAAATGAGGGAGAAATTGTGGCTACAGCAGAGACTGCGCTCAAGTCCCTAATACTGGGGCGGGGAGGAGCTTGCTGTCGCTAGCTTCAGTTTGCCCCGAGCCTGCAGAGGAAAGAGGATTTGGCCTGAAAGACCAAGGCAAAATGTGGGTGCCTGAAGTCTAAGTTGTAAGCGAGTACGATATGCAAGACTGTACAATGTCTTTCCTGCTTACATGGCGCACAAGGCAAGGGGGGAGCCTTCGCTTACAATTGCCAGGCTTTTTGGAGCATGGTTGAATTTGTGAGAGCTCTTGACACTTCTCTTAAACCAAAGGTTTTTTGATCCTATAATTTATGTTCACACCCACTTGTGTATGTATGCAAAAAACCCAAAATAATAAAGTGTGTGGCGAGAGAGGGACATAAGAACACTGAATTTTTGTCACTGAAATCTGTCTAGTCCAGAAGAACATTTTATACATACTGTATTTTCCTGCTTGAGGTTTTCTAGCCTTTTAAAGTTGTGTGCGCGCATGCATACCTGTGTGTAAGCTTATATGCTGGTAGTTTCAAACCACACCAGAGAATGCACCTACGTGACTCTAATATGAAGCACACTCTATCGATGTGTGTAGCATGAATGCACGCCCAGGCATAGATGCAGTTTTGGATCCGTGAAATACCATGGCAAGTACTGCATAGCATCTCTAAAAGTACACCCTTGGTAGTATACTTGGGAGCTCCGTTTCTGAAAGCTTGTTACAATTCTCCAGCTCAGTTCTCCTCTCTCCTGCAGCTGTGCTGTGAAAGGCTCCCAGTCTCCATCCGACTAAATATTGATTTGAGCCGATGTGGGTGTACTTGGAGCCATTGCCCATGTTTCGCAAATGCCGCTTAATCTCCAATTGAAGTGGAGCAATTCCATCCTAAAGGCCCCAAAAGGGAGGCTTGTTATTACTTTTTTCCAAATGCCTGAATATTATTAGCTTCAGTCATTCTTGGCAGGGTGGCGGAATGGGATTTTATCGTTAGCAAAGGAAAAGCAAACACCGTAATCATTTCGCAGTCCTGAGCCTGCCAAGCCAAAGCGGAAATTCCAGCCGGGGTGGGGAAGCTGCCACTTTGCTAACTGATAATAACAAACCTGTCGGTGAGATTAGCCTCGTTAGAAGACCCAAGTGGCTTTCATTTTTAACCTCCATTTGCCAGAAGGCAAGGCGTGGGGGGTTCTACAACAAAAGCTTCTTAGCTTATGGAGGGGCCAGAGCACACCCAGGTTTGGTCTCCTCATTGGGTGCAACCTTGGTTCCTTTGATCTGGAGGCGGGCCTGCAGCATTTGATCTTTCAGCCGATAGTGGTGAAATACATTTTTCTGAAGCATGATGTAAAGCAGGGGTGGGGAGCCTTTTCCCTCTCAGAAATGCTACAAGGACTGCGTAGGTATTGGAGATGGAGGTGCACTTAGGCAGAGGAGAGTTCGGATCATAGATCTGTGCCGTAGATCTATCCCCTATCCTTGTGTGTGTCCTCCTCTCTGCTCCTTTACCTTAAGCTTCATCTTTTGGTGCTTGGGGGTAGTTCTGTTCTATCTTTCCTGAGACGGGGTGATCAGCACTGCACAGTGTTCAAGGTGAGGGTCGTACCAAAGATTTATACAGCAGCATTATGAGACTTTCCCTTTTATTTCCTATTCCTTTTGCAATAGTGTCTGGTATTTGGTTTTCCTTTTTGACTGCTGCTGTGCACGCTGAGGCTCTTTTTAAATGAGCACACTATACCATTCTGAAATTGTTCTTACCTGACTTGTCAGAATATCGTCATAATCTGTCCGGTTTCTGCAGCTAGACGACCACTATTGTAATGTTATATTAGGGTAGTTATTTATATGTCAAACAGAACGAACATTACAACCAAGGGATACAGTCTAATCAATACAAGATTTTCACATGAGATAAGCAATATGTCGAAGTCTTTTCTTCTTTAGAAAATCAAACCTTGTGCAGACTGATGAATTGTCTGTATTTGTCAAAGTTAATAATGTCTTCAAGGCCTGTCCACAATGGGGCTGAGCCCAAGCCCTGGCGATCACGCACCGCTTTAACAGGGCTTGCAAGACGTGCGCAAACCATGCATGGTGTGTGTGGCTTGGGATCGCCCCCACCGACTCCCAAGACCTGATCCTACACCCAGATTAGAGCCTAGCACTGGGTGTGTGTAAAGTGAGGATTATTTTTCCCTACATACATCACCTTGTAGGAGGAGCGGGGGAGAACGGGCCAAAGCAACAGAGAGCCGCTGCTGTGTTCCGCTCCGAGGCAAGTTTGGGATCCAAGCATGAACGGCCGATTGCATCCAGGAGAACCTCTTCTGTTTAACATCATCCCCTCTGCATGTGCGGGGCTGGGCGGGGTGTGAACTGTTTCTTGTGGGGCTGAGTGGATGGACTAGGAGTGTGCGGGACTATCTATTGCCACCACCTATGGCTAGAGGAAGTGGGTCCGTAAAAGCCGCCGCTGCCTACGGCAAGCGCCATAGGCGAGCACCGTGGTCCGCGCGCCTAAGGGCTGCGTGCGCAAGGGCGTGCCCTTGGGCGCAGCCGCCTTAGCCGTGGGCCAGGGGCGCATGGGGTTGCTGTTGTACTTAGTTGCCAAAATTTTGTATTGTCGCGAACTATGGCTACTAATAAGAGACCCCGGGCTGAAATTGCTGATATGTCTCCCCCAGTTCCCGTGCTGGCCAAGCAAAGGAAGGTAGACGGTTTCCTTTGCCAAGTCTCAGGGAGAGGTTTAGGGAGCAGTAGTCAGCATCAAGCTTCCTTTGCTAGGAATCGTTATTCATCTCTTGCCTCCTTGCGTGATCCCAATATAGCTCCTTCCAGTGGGCAGTTGGTGGATCTTCCCCCCAGCTGTTGATCCTCATAATCTGAGCCATAAGGCTGTGAGCCTTGCAGCGGGTACAAAATTTTTGGCAAGCGATCGCTTTACAGATTTCTTGTCTGATCATGTTGCTCTGACAACGGAGACCTTACGTTTTATGTTTGTTCAGATGAATCAGCTAAATGAAAAAGTGGACTCCTTAACCTTGTTTAAGGGTTGTATGGATTTGCCTTTGGGCACCCGGGGGAAGACGTTGCAGTCTCGGAAGTCTCCCGAGCTTTTACAGTATGCTGTGCCTAGGCCTAAGAGAGCCATGCCATCCATACCTCCTTCTCAGATAGCCCCTCCTCTGATCCCTTTTTCTCAGAGGCTAGAGGTTTTTGGGCCTCTCCAGTATAATTTGATTTTTATTATTTCCCCCTTACCAGGGAGACGTCTTCCACATTGGGATACCCCTTTGGGTATCAAAAGCACCCCATTTCCAGCATTGTGGACACACCTAACTTTCTAAGATCGCCAGACTGCCAGTTATATCTCAGGATTTCCAAAGCACCAAATTTCCAGCATTGTGAACACACCTAACTTCCTAAGATCGTCAGACTGTCAATTACATCTCGGGAGTTCAAAAGCTCACTTTTATCAGAAGCATCACATTTACAGCATTTAATACTCCAAATCATGACATCAAGTGAACAAAAAACACATTCCAACTCCCCTCCCCCCCCCATGTGCAGCGGTGGAGGAAAAGCCTATGGGGATGGGGTGCAGGGGGGGAGGAAAAGCCTATGGGTGTGTGTGTGCATGGAGGAAAAGCCTATGGGGATGGGGTGTGGCCGGGGGGGGGGGGGGGGGAAA
>QEPC01002388.1:11945373-11962861 GCA_003113815.1 Sphenodon punctatus | reverse complement strand
GGGGGGGGGAGGGACTTTAGGTTTTTTTTTTCAAATTGCCCACGTGTCCTGCTCTCCTCCGCGGAGGCAGGACGCGCGGGCAATTTAATTTTTTTTTACAAAACAAAACGTTCCCTGCCTTGCCGCTCTGCTGCGCCACACCCCCCCCCCGAGCAGCAGATGGGGAAGCGGGAGGGGCAGCGGCAGGGAAGTGGCTGGGCTGGCAGCGCGATGTTGGAGAGCTGAGCTCTCCAACAGCACGCTGGCAGTGGCAGCCATGTTGAGCATGTGAGGCAGGGAGTATCGCGCATGCGCGCTGCTCCCTGCCTCAGTCCCCCAACCCTAGGGATCTCGCCAGGGCTGTTTCAGCAAACGCCCTGGCGAGAGCTTTCCTTGCGCCGATAGGGCTCAATGGAAAGGCTAGCCCCTCCCTCCACAGCACGTCCTATACGTGCTGTGGACTGAGGAGCTCAGCCCCCACATTGCGTTTTCCATTAAAAAAACGCAGTTTGGGCTTAGCCTTTTTGTCCCTTGCAGGACCCACTCCTCAGGAGTGGATCCCGGAAGGGAGAACAACTGACATCGCTGGAGTTTCTGACAGTGCTGCACCGCAGCAGCCTCTGACTTTGCTTCAGAGGCTGCTCCGCCCGGGCCGGAGCAGCCTCTGAAGCAAAGTCAGAGGCTGCTGCCTGCAGCGCTGTCAAAGCTGCAACAGTGGCCAGCGGGGTTTTTTTTTTCCCCCCCCAAGCAGCGGCGGCTAGCCCTTGGCGGTGCTGGGGGGGTGGGGGGCTCTGCCCCAAATTTCCTTGGTGGCCAGCCGCCACTGCCTACAAGGCTATCCATGGCCTTGCCCCCCCCCTTTCTCTCTACGCTCCTCTCCTGCTATGCTCCCGTCCAAAAACTCCACTCCTCCTCAACCACCAACCCTTGCTTCCTCATGGCTCTGCTGCTGCTCAAAGTGTTTGCCATCCTCTCTTGCTGCCCCCCATGCCTGGAACTCCCTGCCTGAATATATTCACTCCTCTCCCGCCCAGCCATCAAATCCCTCCTGAAAACCTAAGGCCTTCCCTAGCTCATCTCTTTAGTCCCCCTTCCTTCCCCGATGTAATTAAGCTAAGCACGTGTACCTGCAACCTCATGCCTCCTTCAATGTATCCTCGGCTCTCCCATCTGTTGCCCCATCCCTCGTCTCCCTTTCCTTGTCTTTCTTAGATTGTAAGTCCCCCGGGGCAGGGACCCTGTCTATTTTCAACAGTTGTGTAAAGCACTAGGTACATTGCTTGCACTATATAAATATGAGGAGGAGGAGGAGCTTCCTGTGGAGGATCTGGTTCGGGACTTGGTGGGGCTGTGGGCAGCAGTAGAAGAATTCAGGGTTGTGCTCAGCTCCCCAGTGCAGGCTGTGGTTGTCCTCAGTTCTTCTTAGGGCTGTAACTTGTTACTCGAAATTACTCGATTTTCATCGAGTATACAGACACTCGATTCATTTTGTCAAGTTCTGAGTGGACCGATGAATTGGTTCCGGCACTTGACAAATCCTCGTTTTGAGGAATATTGAGGACAGCAGGGGGCAGCAAACTCACCCGGTAAGCGGAGGGAGCCAGCACACCACTGTGCAGTGTGTCTGCTGATTTGCTATCTGTGATCATGTTCTCTAATGATCTCTGGGAGCATGCTGGGAAATGTAGTCCAGCATGCTCCCAGAGAGCCAGCCGCTAATGCTCTCTGGGAGCATGCTGGACTACATTTCCCAGCATGCTCTCAGAGACCATTAGAAAGCATGCTCACAGAGAGCAAAACAGCGGACCGATGGCACAGCAGCATGCCGGTTCACTCCACTTCCCAGATGAGTTTACTGTCCCCTTCCCTGCCTGCTGCCCTCTGAGAATTTGCTGAGTTTTCGAGGAGCAGCTGAACACTTGAGCCCGATCCTTGGAAACTTGGAAATACGCACAAATATTTTTTTGGCTACTCGGTATAGCCCTAGTTCTTCTATTTGTTCCATCTCTCTTGTCCCAATTTGCCACCCTATGAACCTTGCTTCATCCCCTCCTCTAGGCCTCCCCTTCCATACCCCGGTGCCCCCATGTCCCAGGCTGTTCTGGGCTCCTTCCCCACTCCAGTGCCCCCCATACCCTGGCCGCCTCAACTTCTTCCTGTCCTGGCACCTTCCATACCTTGTCTACCCCATCCCAGATGGCATGGGGCCCAGTAATTGACTTGCCCCAGGGCCATAATAAACCTAGCTACACCACTGGGTCCAGATCCTAGATCTGTGCTATGGATCTGTGCTTGTCCTTGAGTACACACCCTCATCTCTGCTCCCCTCCCCGAAGCGCAATCTTTCTGTGTTTGGGGATAGGAACTGGATCCAGGAGCCAGATCCAGGAACTGGAAAGGGGCCACATAAAAATGAGCCTCAGGCCACATTTGGCCCCAGACCGGAGGTTCCCCCACATGGCTGTAGCTAGGTTGGAATTGGGTCCTGGTGTAGGAGATGGAATGGGTGGCAGTAGGGGGATACAGCGGCACTAGGGGAACGTTGCCCCCTTCAGGCTTGTTGGCCCCGACTGCCTGTCCCTATTATTGCTATGCCCTTGGGTCCCCACCCCGGAGCAAGGGTCTGTGTGGTTGCATGGAGCTAGCAGTCCTGGGCTTCCACCCACGAGGATGCAGAACACTGGGCTTTTAGCCAAGGCTGGCTAGAAACTCAGCCGCGCAGCCCCTCTCTCCCAGCGCCCCTCTCCTGGGAGCTTCTGGGCATCCCCTCCACTGGAGCGGAGTCCGTAACCTAATTGAGGCCTGGCTGGGCCGTACCCTGAAACGATGGAGCAAGGGAGAGGGGCAGCCTAAGATCTTGGTCCACAGGGAAGCCAATGGAGACAACTTTCTTTCATCAATTTGGCAAATAAGCTCTCTCCCCTTCCCCATATTAATACGCTGCATTGACGGTGATTCCCTCTCTGGCAGATCCTCTCACAAAACCCTCATATCAGCCCTGTTGCGAATATTCTTTCCCCACATCCTGCCCTCCAAGAGGATGAAATTTGAATGTTTCTGAAGAGTGACATTTCCATTTCAAAAGCTGTTCGCTCAAGTGCGTCTCAAGTGGGATTCCGCTTCCCTTCCCGGCTGCTCTGAATGGGAGCTTTAGAAATCTCATTTCCTCTCCCTGATAACATGGCACTGAGAAGGGCATTTGATTTTTTGTATTATTATTATTTATTTATTTGTTAAATGAATGAGGTTCCTAGAAGCTAGACACACCGTGGAATCTATTTTCTTTGTCTAACTTGCAGTGCAGAAGGACACACCCAGCATCCCCTCCAATCTACTGGGCCAGACCAACAGTCCGTCGAGCCCAGCATCCTGTCTTGGACAGTGGCCAGTCACGGGGGCCTGGGAGAAGCACTCAACAGTTCACCATGCTATCCATTCCCTGTGGGTCATCCCCAGGCTCCCGACAGTAAAGGGTTTTGTTCCCCAATCCTATCTGGCTAATAGAATAGAATATAATTTATTTATGGCCATTTTTGGCCAATTCTAACAAAAATACATAAAATTACAAACAGTTACATACATTGTTCATATCAATTTCTCATATACCCAAAAGAGAAAATGAATAAACTCGTATCACATATAATCACATAGTACGAACATGAATAAAAGATAATCAACTTCCACAAAAATATCAGGCAAATAGCAGCATGGAGGAGGTCTTCTCTCCCCCTCCATGTTTTTGCCTGGAGGGAAGTGGCAATCTGGAACCAGGGTGTATCTGCAGCGACGTTCACATTATACTAAACAGATTGAATTACTGCTGTCATCTGTCCCCAGTGGCCAGGCCACTCATGGTGACAGCAGCCCCTTCTTGACTTGCACGTAAAGCATTCTGGGATGAACTCCATAGAGTTCTTGGCAGCCAATCAAACACAGTAAGGGGCCACATTACAAAATACTCTGGTTTAAAAAACAGAGGAGCAGTATCTACTCCTGATTTTTTCCAGAGCACCTAACTTCCCCTCTTACTCATGAATACCATTGCTTCATGTGTGAACGATACTGCGGTACGAGCTAGTTAAGGACTTAATAAACAGGTTAGCTGTTCATGTGAACATGGCTTGTGTGTGTGTGAACAGAAATGATCCAAGTTGACTTGACCAATGCAGGATTAACCCCGTCCCCTGTCTCCCTGTTTGTCCAGTTTTGTTACCAGTGATTCAAACTGCAGAGCATTTCTTGGAAAGGAGAAGGCAGTAGTAGAAACTTTGCCTGATTCAGCCAGGAATCCCTCATCACTCAATAGGCTACGAGGTTTTGTTTTTCTGTCAGAGATTTTATTAATGTAATTGCTTTTAAGTAAATAAAGAAATACGAAAGGCTGAGAAGAAAGTGTGGGAAAGAGAAAAGCGACCATCTGTGTCACCGACAGGCAGTTCTGCTGGAAGGACTCAAGGTGTTGGACGCGTTCAGGGGTGTCGATAGTTGAGTGGGCCCCGGTACAGGAGATGGAATGGGGCCCCACTGAGGCGTTCTACTCCAGTGTGCAAAGGTGCTCTACGTGCGTCTGGGCCCCCCAGGCTTGTACTAGAGCTGTACCCCTGCATGTATTCAGATCAGCCAGTGATGGCTTTTTGGGCCCAAATAAGAAACTGCTGCTTTGAGCTGTGAGGGGTGATTATGGATGACTCGTGTGAGGTGCCCGATGGAGCGTCTGGCTTGGATTTCACTGTTCATTCTTCTTATTTATGTTTCTGGCGGATTTCCCGTAGCCATTTAGCAAGGGATCCTTTTGATGTATTCTCCGGGTTAACTCCTGGCACTTCTTGCAGGCTGAATGCTGAGTAGCCAGCTTGTCATCTGTTTGGGCGAGAGACCGGATCGTAGGACTGACTAGTGGGCGTCTCCACCAAATAAGCAATTATTCAGGGGCTTGTCACCCCCCTAGCTGAGCATGTCCATTGGAGCTGAGCCATGCACCTTGAGCAGGTGCATTAGTGGCTCCCAAACCCCTTCCATGCCTATTGATACTAGCCTGTTTAAACTTTCCTACAGGCTTTTATTCTACAGTGTGTGTTTTCTGTCAATACAGGCACATAGAAGCCAGCTACATGAGCATGGGAGTTGTGGCCCAGTAAGACACCTGAGGATGCTGTTATTTTTTTTATCAGTGCCTTATTTTGGAATCCCCTTTGGGAAAATCCTATACAGTGCTGGATTTTGCTTCACCTCTCCCCTTGACATCCTCCAAATCCCCTTAAAGCAAGGATGGGGAGACTTCAGGTCGAAATGTGGTCCTCCGCTGGTTTTTATGTTGCCTCTTCCCTGTTCCTGGCTCTGGTCCCTGGTTCCTACCCCCCAGCACTGAAAGGCTGCTCAGGGTTAAGGGAGCAGACATGAGGGCATGCGCCCGGATCTGGACCCTGCTCTTCCGGAGGAGACTCTTTAAGCACCTCCCACCCACAGCCTCTTTGTACTCCTTTTCAAAGGGGCCCCTGGGAGGGAAAAGGACTCAACGGGTTTATTTTTGTCGCTTCCAGCTTGTTTGCCTATAAAGACAGGTTATTAAAGATCCCATGGGACTTTGGGTAAGTGGTGGGGTGTTACCCCGTCAGCGTGGCCAAATTCCAAATGGAATAATTATGTTTCACCTTCCTGAATTCGCAGTCTCATTTCCCTTGGAAAAGTTCTCTTTGGCTACTTGATCCTGTTGATAAACAGCAAATGCACGTTTACGCTTGCACGCGCCCCCTTCCCTCTCTCGGTCGCAGCCTTGCTCTGGTACAGCTGTATTTTACCCAAATAGGTTGCTGCGTTACAGTTCAGTCTGGGTGACCCCTATGCAAAAATCGGCTAGACAAAGAATTTTAGGCAGAGCCCATTACAGGGGAAGTTCCTTAATGAAGCAAATGTTGGAATATGCATCAATTAGCAGGGCTTCCAAACAATTTTTTTGGGTGGCATTTACAAACCCTCAAAGATTATTTCCTCACTGATGTGCCTTTTTCAACCTCCCAAATACACTTTATTACTCATTTCCATAGCACTTTCAGTGTTCAGAGTGCTTAACAATCCTTATCTAGTTCCCTCCCCGCAAGAAGGTCATGTATGATTCCCATTTTACAGATGGGAACCGAGGCTGACAGAAGTGAGTTTATGGCTAAAATGGGACTAAGCCAGTGAGTGTGTGGCTAAAATAGGATTTTTGAGTTTATGGCTAAGATGATATAAATGCTCGGTTTATAATCCTAAACCAGTGAGCTTATGGTTGAAATGGAATTTGAGCCTGGTCTCTCAGACCTAAGTCTAATTACCGTATCCACTTAGGCTACATTGGTTCTTCATTAAGGGAGAGGCTCACAAGGTTTTTATCTGTGACCACATTTTGAGACTTAAATATAATCCCATGACCCTAGACAGCCGCAAAGACATGCCAGATATAGCAGATATCTGGATCAGAGTCCCATGTGCACACGGTGTGACCCCTCTTAGGTTTCTGACCCACAGTTTGGGATGCTCTGTCTTAACATGACAGAGGATCACATTTTAAATTGGCACTTGGATTTGGCTGAACCTTTGCATCCAGTCTATCTAATCTGAATGACAGTGTCCATGGCTCAGGGTCCAGCCCAAGGTGTGTGTGTGTGTGTGTGTGTGTACACGCACTTTGTGTGCACAAGCACTCAAACCTTAGGTTGGCCCCTTGGAGTGCGTTTTTTACTCTTGCAATCCTGGGCTTTATTTTGCACTGGCACTGAGCGTTTTGCAGCACAAAAACAAAAGCTTCTGTTGGGGCTCAGTACGAGTGAATTGCATGTCAGCGTGTGCATGTGTGTGAATATGTGAAATCTGGCATTTGGCAGCAAGCTTCTCATCCCCCAAACATGCCAGCCACAGAGGTGCGAGAAGAGGAAGCCAGACGTTCAGAGGCTGGCAGTGTACGGAAACGCGCTTGTTTACAGGCTAAAAATAGAAGTAACGATCTTTGGCCACTGCTCTTCAGTGATGCACAGAGTACGGTTACGGTGGTTGCACTGCAATCATCTGCTGTTTTAGAAGGCTAAGGGCATGACTGCATGGGAGTGCGGGAGGGGATAATCAAGGGTGTGAATTTGACCCATTGTAGTAACACTGGGGCAAGTTCCTTTCTTGTTTCAGCTTACGTGTTTTAAGATTGAGTTTAAGTTGCAATGTAATAAGCCATGCTTTTTAAAAAAAAAAAAAAAAAAACCCACCACTTTCATTTTAGTAACATATCTAATTTCTCCAGCTGAGAGCAGGGCCTCTAGGCTTTGGCCGAAGAGTGTGTTCAAGTCTAAATCCGGGTTGGGGAACCTCAGGCCCTAAAAGCCAAATGTGATCCATGGCTAGTTGTAATCCGGTCCCTTTCCAGTTCATGGATCTGGCCCCTGGGTCTAGTAGTTCGTACCCCTGAGCACTGAACGACTGAGCTCAGGGTGAGGGAGCAGAGAGGACGGCATGCACACAAGAATAGGGGACAGATCCATGATCTGGACCCTCCTTTTCCTGAATACATACCCCTTAAGTTCCCCCACCCCCACTTTCTAGGCATCCTTCAGAGCTTGGACTCATTTTCAAAGTGGCCCCTCAGAGGTAAACACCCCATGTCTAAATAGACTGGAGAGAGAACAGGTTGGAGAGAAAAAAGAGGGACAGAGAAGTCTGTCAGAGGTTGTTTGTTTGTTTATTTATTTAATAGATTTCTACCCCGCCCCTCCTGCAAAGCTTCCAACAATAAAATACAGTAAAAACAGTTAAAAACCTTTCATAACAATATTAAAATATTAAAACAGGGCTAAATAATATATAATAAATAACAAGTCAGGTGAGGGAGCTAAAAACCCCTCACCCTCCCCTCCCACCCTCCCCAAAGGCCTGGGCGAACAGCCAGGTTTTGCAGCTTCGCCGGAATGTCAACAGGTTCGGGGCCAGGCGAGCTTCCTCCGGAAGGGAGTTCCAAAGGCGCGGCCCGGCCACCGAGAATGCCCTCTCCATTGTGGCCCCCCGCTTAACACGGGGGACCTCCAAGAAGGCACCCCTGACAGACCAAAGGAGCCGCTCTGGGGCGCGGAGGGCGAGGCGGTCCCCGAGGTATGAGGGCCCCAGACCGTGTAGGGCTTTATAGATCAACACCAAATGGAATAGAGCCCAACTCTTTCAAGTTCTAGTGATGGGCCCCAACCACTAGACCACTCTGCCTCTTACCAATGGCAACACCAAATGTTTCTGTTGTGTTTCACCAAACTGATTTAAAAGCTGTCTTAGACTCTCTCCTCCATGCAAACACAGAGAGCAGCCTGGTTAGTTGGTTAATGAAGCGGTTCTGGCTTCATTGTAGCAGTTGCTGATCACTTCATAGTGTGGTATTGATTTCCTGCTGGGGGAAAAGATATTCCCGATGATCCTAAATGGACTGACAGCTGGGAATTCTTGACTTGTTAGAGAAAAATATGGGGTCTGCACAATGGTCGTGTGCTGTCGGTGGACCAATGAGAGAGACGATTGGTTCCCAAATGTTTCATCTGTGTAACCCCAATTGGAGACATAATTATAATCTTGTGACACCCCAGGCAGCGGCAAAGACATGCAAAATATATTTTATTTTATTTGGGGGTTTTAAACCACCCTTCTCTGAAGGGTCAGAGCAGTTTACATCGTGAAATATAGATAAATAGCCATGTATAAAACATGCAAAAATTAAATCCATAAAATCTACACTATATATAAGGTACCCATTAAAACTACTCCCTGAATCTTATCCCCACTTGCCAAAGGCCTGGTCAGCTACTTTAAATAAGTCTTGCGTTGCCCCCAGAAAATACTAAAGCTGTGGCAGACCTCTACACGGAAGGGAGTTCCAGAGCTGTCGAGCTGCCACCAAGAATGCCTCTCTCCATGCCCTTGTTGTAGGGCTTGGTGCAGGCTCTCTGCAAACTCAGGCATTGGATGCACTTTTTCTCTTTCTTTGCAGCTATGGTAGGTAAGTATTGGAGAAAGAGAGATGAAATCTTGGAAGCAAATTGCGTCGTCTGTCATGGTGACCGGTGATGTGCCTCAGGAAAGACTGGCATGAGTATTCATTTTTTATTTTACGATATATGTAAGCCCTTTTCACGCATGCCGCGGAGGGTGGGGGGGAGATGGGTGTGCGCACCACTGTGGAGGGTAGGTGGGTGTACATGGGAGCACACCCATACCCCACACGGAGCAAACTCAGTTCCCCCCGGTTGCTCTGTGCGGTAGAGGTGCGTGGGTTGCGGGAGCGTACGCTCACCCCCACTCACCTGTCATGGTGGGCCACGCCCACACACACTCATGCCCACGCAGTGGACCTACATGGGCATGAGTGGGTGAGTCTTGTGTAAAAAGGGCCAAGTTCCAACAAATGTGATTAAAGACTTATCCCTGCCCCAAGGGGCACACAGTCTAAGACAAGGGAGAGACAGGGAGACATACATGAAGTTGAGAAGTCCCAGGGGCACGTGCTTAATTCAGGCCGCTTGGAGACGGGGGAACTTCTGGGAGAGGAGATCCCAGATGGAGCGATTCTGGGACACTCCATTCACGTGCAGGGTAGGGCTGGATTTTTGAGCCCTGCAGTGTGTGATGGACGTCATAATAGAAACGGGCTAACAACCCACCCACCCCACATGAGTGGACCGTCCCGGGATCACTCCTTCCGGGGTCTCTGCTCCCAGAAGTTCCCCCGCCCCCCGTGCTCGTCTGCCTAAGTTACAAGGGGGTCCAGAAGGATAAGGCAGTAGAGAGAGAAGCATAGACAATCAGTTTATGAAGTTCTGTCTCATTAATAAAGCTGCCCCCTATTTCTGTTCTCCTGGGACGGTGCTGTTTTGTGGTGGGCAGTTCCAGGATGAGACTTTTCCCAGTTTCAGTCCCGGTATCCAGGCTGTCTGAGCGCATCGAGGTTTCATTAGGAGTAGTCCCTTGGAGTCTCTGAGTACACCAAGGTTTTGTGAAGAGGGGCCCCTTCAGTAACAGGTATGTGGTATTAAACTGTACCATTTCCCCTCCTTCCACCCCAAATTACGGCATGTCCTGAACTTGGGCTTCAGAAAGCCAGTAGCTTTACTTAATAAGGAGTGCAGAGTATGGTCCAGCTTTGTCACATCCATCCTGCCATCATCAGTGCTGCTGTAACATCCTAGAGTCTTACAGTCTGATCCTCAAAGCGTTCTTCCAGCACAAGACCCATTGAAGTCTATGGGGCTCCCGCCAGGGAAGTGGTTTGAGAATGCCAGCAGAGGAGTCAGCATCTGTTCAGTGTAATAACAATGGAATGACATCTTAGGGCAGAAAGACGTTCTGCAAAACCAGAGACTATGTTGGCGTGTTTAACCATATTACTAACTGGAAGGCTTTGTCACTTATAAATCTGCTACGGAGTGGGGAAGGGAGGGCCGGCATTAATTACTTGCTTTGCAGTTAAATTGCTTCAAGCTGTTAAAATGTTGGGGAGATTTTGACCTAGTTTTGTACAAGCTTTTTTTTTGAAAAAAACAAACAAACAAAAAACCAACCATTGAGAGATTTCCTGCTCTGGCCCACGTGGAATCCAGCCATGTTCCAGGGAAAATAATTCCGCGGGCCTTCTTTCTCAGGTTTCCTTAGAAGCTGGAAGCGCCGTTGCTTCCAATTTTTAAGTCTCCTGCTTTCTTAATTCCTGTAAGGCTATTTAATTATTGACAATCTTGTCTGTTCAAGATGCCGTGAATGCGATTTTCTTTTTATCCTCTGCGTGCCTTGCCTTCACATGCCATTGTGTGTGGGAATCGAGGGAAAACACGTGTAGTCCTTAGTTCCCGCAGCTTTGAATTACTTAAACATTCTGATTAGATTTACTTGGAAATGTTAGTGCGCTTACTAACTGGTGGTCTGTGGGGGTATATCATTAAAAGCACACGCCTGGCGTTGGGCCCCCTCCTTCTGGCTAATTTTTAATGGTTTAGTCATCGTGAAAGGAAATTGGTGGCAAAGCTCCTTCCCATGGACACTAGTAGGGCCAGGATTTCACCCACAGCTTTCAAAGAACCACCGTTGTACATTACTGGAAGCTCTGATCGTTTTGCAGGAAAAGGTGTGCGACACACTTGGCTGCAGGGTTTCTGAATAGGTTCATCTGAGTTGTCAATTCCTGACTTTTGGCAGCCGTTCTACTCCTTCCCGTAAGGGGTCAGGCGCCGTTTCCACTCAAGCCCTTGTTCTTCCAGACTAAATCAAGCTTTTGCTTCCTCATGGGGAATACAGTCAAGTGCCCTCAGTTTCCAATAAGGAGAAATGAGGATGGAATTCCTAGTCAAGGCCATTGACTCTTTAGTTACTAAAACGGCAGAGGCCGCTTTGGGTGATTAGAAAGACAATCACTTTTTTTTTTTTTTTTTCCTTTAAAGCTGCCTCTCTTCCTCTTTCTGTTCTTCCTTCAGAATAAGGAGATGGTTTCACTTCAGCTTCTAATTGTGTCTGCATCTGCACAGTGCCTGGATTGCCAACACTTCAGGGGAAGGGAATATGTGCGCGTACGTGTGCACTACGTACAGACAATAAAAAATAATCGCGCTCTGTATAAATGTTGTGTTGTCTTTGTGTGTGTAAATTGGGTGCGCATCTATTATATACATCAACATTTCTGTGGGGATATAAATTTTGTGTGCGTGTGTTACGTACATACATTAAAAAATCTTTGTATGTATAAAGTGTGTGTGTATAGCACACACACACGCGCACACACACACACACACACACAATTTATACATACACACAGATTATTTTTAGTAGCCTCTGATTGGATAGTTTCAAACTACAACTCGGATGCAGAGCGAGTCGGGAATAACAAGTCTCACCGCTGTTCCCGCTTGTCCGTAGTGCTGTTAGTAACTCACTCCATTGCTCCACAAAGCTTTCCTTTTCATACTCATCACACATGAAAAGCAGGGTCTGCCTCAGCTTTGTTCTGCTTGTGCTCTGTAGTTTTGTACCTCCCCACCAGTCCCCCTATGAGTTCACTCTGTATTTTGCAACCTCTTCTTCCACCTGGAAGCCCCCCATCTCTAATGGGATGAGAGAACTGGAAGCATGAGTTGTGGGGGAGGTGGTGCTGTGGACCATTAATTTTTATTTATTATTTTATTTTTATTTATTTCGTAGATTTTTATACCGCCCCATCCTGCAGTGCAGCTCGGGGCGGTTAACAACAATAAAAATAGTTTTAAAACATTTAAAATACAAATATAAAATATATCAATAAAACAGGGCAGTGTGCAATCATAAATAGATATATAAGTGGGGGATTAAAAATCACCCCCCCCCCCTCCCTCCCAAAGGCCTGGGCAAACAGCCAGGTCTTACAGTTCCGCCGAAATGTCAAAAGGCTTGGGGCCAGGCGAGCTTCCTCCGGAAGGGAGTTCCACAGCCGCGGCCCTACCACCGAGAATGCNGAATGTTGTGTGGATGGATAGCTCGCTATGTAGCCAGTTGCCCTGGCTTAGTGTAGCTCCTTGCTGTTTAACAAAGAAGCGTGCATTGACAGCACAGAGTTGCCCCTCAAGCCCTTTTCCCATGGCACCCCGGCATGGGAGGAACTGGCGTGGGCTGGGTTTCCTCCCTCGGCTGAGTTTTATGTGAAGGAGTTCATAGTGGCAGCTCTGTGAAGGATGGGAAGTTGTAGAGCAAGGTAGGTTTGAGGAAGGGAGGGTGATCAGAGCCTTAGGAGGTACACTTTCGGTTCCCTGTGCTGCCAAAACTGCTTTCCTTACATTTTAAAACTTTATTTCTCTTATGACTTTTTTTGGGGGTGTCATTTCTGGTGTGTCGTGGTTAGGAACACAAGAGCTGCCACACTGGGTCAGCCAGAGGCAGGAGGGGGCAAGATAGAAATGTTTGTAGAAATAAATAAATAAATAAATACTTTTTACCCCACCCTTTTCCCTAAGGGGAATGGCATACAATATTAAAAGCACAAAGTACATTAAAAACCCATATTTTTTTTTAAAGATTAACTTCTTATCGAGTTTTTAGCGATTCAGAGTAAACAAAATATGGATATCTGTAGCATCCTCAAAATACATTAAATGAGCTTTAATATTCTTGATTATGACTTAAAAAACCTCCCACCCCCGTGCACCCCAACCCCTCTGCATGTCTGCCAAGCGCTTTGCCAAAAAGAAAGGTCTTGCCCTGCTTCCGAAATATGCTTGGGCTCTGATGGGCCTCCGGGGGCAGGGAGTTCACCACGCTGGGGCAGCAGCCGAGAACAACTCTCTGCGGGCCCTTGTCGTATGAACAAGCTGCAAGAGAGCCCTCCTGGCCAATCCCAAGGGTCATGGTGGAGCATGGTAGGAAAGGTGGTTTGTGACGGGTTTACCTGGTGTAAGTCCTAGCAGGATCTTGCCCCACAACCAGTCAGTTTAGCTCTTCAGTGTTCTTTATTTACATCCCAGTGTCCCATCAACTTTGTACGGTCTTATCCAGACTCTCAGTATATTCCGCAGTACTCAGTCTCTTTGCTGGGTGTTGGGTACAATCCGCCTGAGTTCCTCCTTTGACCAGGAGACAGAACCTTTCCTCAGCACCTGTCTCCTCCAGACTGAGCCTTCCCCTGGCTCTTAACCCTGGGTTGGCGCTGCCACACCCAGTTACAGCTGTTCCCCAATTAGCCGGGAGGTGCACCTTCTTTAAAGCCTTAAGATGCACCTTCTTAATGAGCCAGTGACCCACAGGGACTCTGCCCTGTTGCATGGTCTTTCAGGTAGGTGGGGCTCAGGCCGTTTAGGGCTTTGAAGGTCAAAACCAGCACCTTGAATTGTGCCCAGAAAGCTACGGGAAGCCAGTGCAGACTGTAAAGCATAGGTGTAACGTGCTCAAGGCGACCCGTCCCTGAAAGGAGCTGGGAACACCACGTTCTGCACCAGCTGCATCTTCTGAACAGCCACCAAGGGCAGCCCCATGGGAGCCCATTGCAGTAATCTAGCCTTGAGGTAGTGAAGGCATGGATGCTGCAGCCCGCTGTTTCAGGTAAAGCAAGGGAGCCAGAAGCACTCGAAGGCTGTGAACCTGGGGGTGTCAGTGATAGGAGTCCCAATCCCCTCCAGGCTGCAAGGTTGGCCAACCATCATCATTTCAGTCTTGTCTGAATTCAGCCTCAGTTGGCTCACCCTTATCCAGTCCCCAATAGCAACCAGACTGAGATGGTTGATATTAAGCAACCATGATCGATCAGCACCGAGACTGCAGGAACCTGGGTCAAATGAAAAAGCGAGGTGTCGTCGGCATACTGATGTCACTTCATGATAAACCTCTAAATGATCTCAGCAGCCTCAGATAAACCTTGCACAAGAGGGAAGGGGAGTCACAGCAGTTATACACCAGCTTCCGAACAAGAGAGGAGACCAGACGACAGGACACCGCAGCGAAGGTTCTGAGGGGCCGACGAGCAATCTCCCAGCACTACTTCCCAACAGCAACGAATGGAACCACTTGAGAGCAGTCCGGCCCACCCCTGCCAGGTCTTGCCATCGTGTCAACACCTCATGATCAACCGTATCCAAGGCTGCTGTCAGGTGTAACAAGATCAACAGGGCACGGTTCCCTTTGTCAATCTTCAAGCGTAGATCGACCAACGCCACAACCGCAGTCTCTGTGCGATACCCTGGATGAAAACCAGACTGAAATGGGTCCAGGAATCCAAAAGCATCGAGATGACCCTGAAGCTGCTTAGCAACCACCCATTCAGTAACCTTCCTAAAAATGGAAGGCTAGAGATGGGGTGATAGCTGGCTGGGGAGTCAGTGTGGCAAAGTTGGTTTCTTGAGTAGGGGCAGAACCACCATAGTTTTAAGGGTGTCTGCCAGAGGAAGGCATTGACAACCCCAGTCAGCAATGGCCCCAATGGCTCCTGGCTAGCTTTCACCAGCCGGGATGGGCAAGGATCAAATTCGCAACTGGTTGCCCGCATTGCTCTGAGCACATCCTCTGCATCGGTGGGTGCCGCTAATTGAAACTGATCCAAGCAAACAGGATCTTCCGAGTCTGAGTTTCGACAACCCTGAACTCTGAATCTGCAGTCAAAGTAGCAGCACCCAAGTTGTGGTGAGTATCCGTGATGTCATTTTTATTAATTACTGCAAAGTAATTAATACAAATGACGTAGCGGGCAATAGATGACTCTAGTTCACAGCGGAAATAAACCGGATTAACCAGGCTACTCACCGCTCGGAACAGGACAAGGCTTTGCAAATGCTACGATAGCACCATGGCAGTAGATCGTTATGCCGTCGCAGCCATCGCATAGTCCTTTAAAAAATGATCTCTACCACAATTGGTCGAGCACCACCTGTGCTCTAACGGGCTACCCTCCCACTTCAACTGCCTCAGCGCCGGACCCAGCTCCCCCTCCCAGAAATGGGAACGACCTAGCAGTCCAGGTTTATACAACTCTAAGAAAGAAAAGTTTATTTAAAAAAACACGGTTAATAGGTGCACTTCTCTTGACAAAGCTTTGGAACCTAAAATGCCACGAAAGGAAGGGATTCAAAGGGAGGAGGGTTCCAGCTGGTCTTTTATGATCTATAAGTGAAACGTAACCGCTTGCATCATAACAAAGCTAATGAATATGGAAATAAAGAAAGGTTACATCAAGATACGTTTACAGAACTTAATGACAGGTACAGTACATGAGAACAAAACCTACAAAACAAAAACACATGGGTTATAGAACATACTGTATAATAAAGAAAGCTTGTTACAGAAACCGTACCCCTGTTTACCCTGTCTGTCTCTTCACAAGGTTGGAGCAAGGCTGTAACACTGAGAGCGAGGTGGCCAGCTAATTCTGTTATCTCCTTTTGCCTTGAGTTAACAAAAACATTGCTGAGCCTGCGCTTAGGGAGAGTTTCAGTGTTGGGTGTGATGGACTGACAGGTTCTCTGTTGAGGTGGGAGCTGCTCTTAGAGCAGCTTAGGGGTCTGATATCTACACCTCAGGTCCCCTGTATACCAGGGGGACCTGTGCTGTTACAGCAGTGGGAATGGATGCTTGGGTGCAATCGTGTCACTGGCCCGTAACAACCTAGGCCCTACTTACCTGAGCGATCGCCTTGCCCCTTGGTTGGGCCCTGCAGGCATCCGGGGGCACTCTCCTGGAAGTCCCGCGTTACTGGCGGGTTTGGACAGGAAGGCGTTCTTGGCGGCTGCACCATCGCTTTGGAATTTCCTCCCAGTGGGGGTTTGCCTCAGCCCAAATCTTCTCGCCTTCAACACTGTAAGGCCTGGCTCTCCCGCCAGGCGTTTGGCGGGGGAGGAGGGGATGGGTGCTGGGTTTAGGATGAGGGTATTTTTATACACTGAAGGTACTTCTATGTTTTCTGTGCCCGTGCGACCCTTGAGATCATCCGTGGGAGCCTTTTTGGAGGTTCCCCGGATGAGGCGGGTGGCCACCGATGTTAGATCTTTTTCGGTGGTCGCCCGTCTGCTGTGGAATTTGCTCCCAGAGGAGGCTCGACTGGCTCCCACTCTCCTGCTGTTTCGGCGTATATTTAAGACCTGGCTGTTCCGTCAGGCTTTTGGCGAGGGGTGGGGTGGGAGCGGGGATGGGGGCTTTCCCCACATATTGTAATTTTAAATTGTTTTAAAATTTTATATTGTTTTAAGGAATGTTGTTTGCCGCCCCGGGCTGCCCTGTGGGCAGGAGGGGCGGGATATAAATTTTAAATAAATAAATGATTAGAGTTTTAATGCGGTTTTATATTTATATTTTATATTGTGATTGTTTTTATTTGTGAACTTGTAAGCCACCCCAAGTAGCTTTTTGCGAGAGATGCAGGGCAAAAATTTAAATAAATAAATAAATGGCCGTGGTCAAGATGTCATTCCACAAGGTGACCAGGTCATCAACAGAGTAGCGATCAAGGTCAGCAGGTAAATCCCCCAGAGAGTTCTGGAAACCAGTTGAATCCATTAGTCTCTGGTGATGGACCAACTGAACTGGTCCTCCACCCCAATGGGACATAGGAGGGCAGGGCAGGGTAATGATCCATCTAGCCTAGTCTCCTGTCTCCAGCAGAGGCCAGTACTGGCAGCTACAGAGGACGTGCTCACAGAGCATGGATCAGAGGTGACCGAAGGTTGGCATGCAGCTCACCAGCATTTGCATTATGGATCGTGCGGCTGTCTGAGCTGGGCCCTGCCTGCTGTAATGTGGGCAACCCCCAAATGAGCCAATATAAGATCAAGGTCAGTAG
Source organism: Sphenodon punctatus (assembly GCA_003113815.1). NCBI lineage: Eukaryota > Metazoa > Chordata > Lepidosauria > Sphenodontia > Sphenodontidae > Sphenodon > Sphenodon punctatus. Next base: position 11,945,610 of record QEPC01002388.1, on the reverse strand, counting down.
GTAAATCCCCCAGAGAGTTCTGGAAACCAGTTGAATCCATTAGTCTCTGGGGATGGAACAACCTAACTGGTCCTCCACCCCAATGGGACATAGGAGGGCAGGGCAGGGTAATGATCCATCTGACCTAGTCTCCTGTCTCCAGCAGAGGCCAGTACTGGCAGCTACAGAGGACGTGCTCACAGAGCATGGATCAGAGGTGACCGAAGGTTGGCATGCAGCTCACCAGCATTTGCATTA
>QEPC01002388.1:11914813-11944504 GCA_003113815.1 Sphenodon punctatus | reverse complement strand
GGAAGTCAGGCCCCGCCGGTAGTTTATATAACCCTTTCCCTCAACCATGCCCTGTTTGCTTAGGGCGGAGCCCTGCTGTTTCCCCGCCACACCTGATGCCGCTCTGGGGCTCCTGGGGGCGTGGCCAGCAGCACGCTTCCATGCTACGTGGCCCCGCCCCCTCGCGTCCCCTGCGCCTGCCCTGCACCTCCCCCTAAGCCTCCGAGGCGGGCCCGCCTCCGAGTCAGCGGCCCCGCTGCGCCGGAGCTCCCCGCTAAAGAAGCGGGCGACCTTACAATATTAGGAATTAGGGGATTTTATTTGGTTTTATTCTATGTATGTTTGAATGCTTTTGTATTGTAACTTGTCCTGAGCCTGAATGGGAAGGACAGGATAAAAATGTGAATTAATAATAATAATAATAATAATAATAATCTCTGCTGGCTCCACCTGAGCTTCCTCTTCCAGTGCTTGAGGGCAAGGATTCGATTCAGTCCTACTGGGTCCACAGTAGGACTGAATCGAAACAACCCTACTGGTCTCGCGGAATTTTCCTGCATTTTCAGAGCATCAGCTGGAGTGGAGGAATTCCGATTGCAGTTCTGATGGTGTGATTCTCGCATCCTCATGAATGTCGCATCCCTTGTCTCTCCCTCTGCTTTCCCCTTCCCTGTCTTTAGATTGTAAGCTCTCGAGCAGGGACCGTGTCTGTCTTAATCTTTGTAAGTGTCAGGTACATCGCTGGCGCTATATAAATGCTTATAATAATAATAATAATAATAATCATGTGGCGGCGGAGGCAGAATCATTCCAGTCGTTCTGGTGAAATGTGGATCATATTGTATTTCGGTCTACGTTTTTCCTGACTGATTTGAAATGATCTATTTGGATGGTCCGCCTCCGGAGGCTGATGGAACCTTCTGGATTCCAGATGACTCTAGGGGATTTGCCTACGGACCTCAGCAACCACTCCATCAATGGCCCCGTGACTCTTTAGAATGAGTGGCTAACGGGAGCTATTGATTGGGTGACTCCCAGGCATCTGCTTCCAGCATTTTGGCACCGGAGGGCCCCATGGTTTACGGAGGATTTTGGACAGCTAAAACACAAAGGGAGGCAGTTAGACACCGTACGTGTGCTGAAGATGACTGATTGCAGCATAGGCTGTGGTTGAAGCGCTATGTTGTGACTGTTCAGGAAGCAAAAAAAGGTGTGGTTTTTGGCTTCCATCACAGCAGCTGTGAAATGGCGTCCAGCGGAGCTATTCCGGATGATAAGGGGTCTGGTCAGTCCAGCGTCTCTCCACCCGAACCTGGAATCTTCCAGGGCCTGCTGTGACGTGCTTATTACTTATTCCATGGATAAAATCACTTGCAGTGAACACAACTTCGACTCCGCCCTGTCTGAAACAGTGGCGGAACCAGAGGTAAGGAATGCCCTCTTTTATTGGATCCGTTTCAGTTGGTGACGCCTGCTGAGGCGGGGGACGTGTTTGGTTCTGTTTGGGCCACAACGTGTGAACTTGACCCTTGACCGTCCTGGCTGGTTAAAACCGGCAGGGAGACGGTGGGGCCATTGCTGACCAAGGTTGTTAATGCCTTGCTTGCGGAGGGCAGGCTGCTGGACTTTCTTAAGGAGGCAGTGGTCCAGCCGCTCCTCAAGAAACCATCTCTGGATGTTGACTCCCCGGTGAGCTATCGGCCTGTCTCTAACCTTCTCTTTTTAGGGAAAGTTATTGAACGGAGTAGTGGCCCCATCAGTTGCAGGCACATCTAGACCACGTCGGTTTTCTGGATCCCTTGCAGTCTGGTTTCCGCCTGGGTTATGGCACTGAGACTGCGCTTGTGGCCTTGGTCGACGACTTAGGAGTGGAACTTGATAGGGGACCTTCAACCTTGTTGGTTCTGCTTGATCTCTCAGTGGCTTTCGACACAGTGAATCATGAGATGCTGGTGACCCACCTGCGGGACCTGGCTGGAGTGGACAGAACGGTATTGCAGTGGTTCCATTCCTTCCTAGCCAGACTCTCTCAGCAGGTAGTCCTGGGGGAGTATATTTCATCCCCCAGGAGTCTTCTCTGTGGGGTCCCACAGGGTTCCATTCTGTCCCCTCTCTTGGTCAGTGTGTACACACAGCTGCTGGGGGAGGCTGTTCGTAAGTGGAGGTATGTTGTCATCAATATGCTGATGATTCTCAGCTGTACCTCTCCTTTTCATCCGACCCAGGCCCTGCAGTCTTGGTGCTTTCCTGGAGCTTGGTGGCTGTGGGGGACTGGATGAGGACTAGCTGACTGAGGCTGGATCCTGACAAGACAGAGGTGTTGCTTATAGGTGGGGTTGGTTATCTGGGAGATGAGGTTTCCTCCGTCATGGACAGGGTTTGCCCAGTGTTAGCATCTCACGTGAGGAGCCTAGGGGTACTCCTGGACTCGCAGTTGTGCCTGGATGTTCAGGTGGCGGCTGCGGACAGGAGTGTTTTCTGTCAGTTACATCTGGTAAGGCGGTTCCGTCCGTTTGTCTCTGACTCAGACCTTGTCACAGTCATCCATGTATTTGTCACCTCGAGGCTGGATTACTGTAATGACCTCTACGTGGGGCTGCCCATGGTGATGGTTTGGAGACTGCAGCTGGTGCAGAATGCGGAGACCCGCCTCCTTACAGGGACTGGCTGCCGGGAGCACATTACACCGGTACTCCGGGCTCTGCACTGGTTGCCTGTCGTCTTCCAGGGCCGATTCAAGGTGCTGGTCTTAACCTATAAAGCCCTAAACAACCTGGGCCCTAGCTGCCTGAGGGACTTCCTCACTTCCCAGGCCCTGGGGTGGCCCCTGCAGTGGTTGGGAGGTGCCCTCCTGGAGGTCCCCCGGTATCATCGGGTGGGGACCGATAGGTGCATGTTCTTGGTGGCCGCACCGGCGCTGTGGAATTCCCTACCGGTGGGTGTCCACCTCAGCCCGACTTCTGCTGCCTTTTGCCATCAGTGCAAGATGTGGCTCTTCTGCCAGGCGTTTGGTGGAGGGGATGTGTGAGGGGAGGCTTGGGGGTGGGTGGTTTTTTTTAATCATTATTATTATTATTATTTATTATTGTACACATTCTGCCCTGTTTTTATTGTGGGTTTTTTCTACTGTGATTTTATATTGCTGTTTTTATCTATTTGACTTATTTTTATAGAAATTGTATTTTTGTATTATTGATTTTTAGCTGGGATACAAATGAATAAAATAATAAGAGCCATTGAAAATGGAATCCAGTCCAAAATTTTGATTCAGCCCTAGTCCACATGGCCAGATTCAGTAACTGGAAAAGGGCCAAATGCAGAAAAGCTGCTGTGTGTGTTTGGCCCAGGGGTTACCCCTCCCCTGCCACAAGCCTTTTGCAATCATGCAGTGTCATCCCAAACCACAGGCTTTTGGACAGGGATCAAGAGTAAATTGTGCCCTGTCTTGTGGTTCAGCTTCACACTAAGCGTATAATGGGAATGTAATTAGCTTGCAGAACTAAGCTTTGTTCACTGGCCACGTGACTCTCCAAGTGACTCGAATGATAGAATCACGTCTCCAGCTAGGAATCGCAGGCAGTCATGTGCCTAGACTGTCTATTCCGTCACAAGGGCGACCTTCAGTATTAGATATAAATTTACTTTTGTTCCCCGTATGGATCTGCTGAAATCATAACCCAGCTGTCTGTTGTAATTCTCTTCCTTTTGGTGGGTGGGTGTATGTAGCTTGGGCAAGGAGGACGGAATTGGAGCTGAAAGCTGAGTTCTCAAAAGTCAATACATTGACCAAAAAATAATCTTCAGTTCTTCGAGGATCTCCACGATTCTCACTAATGGAATCCACTTCCTGCTTTGCTGACAACTAGGTCTCCGGTGCCTGCGGTTTCCAGGCAGATTACCTGGAACACGCTAGAATGGTGAGGGCTCCGCCCCCCCTCCCGCCCTGTGAAAAGTGCGGGCCCATAGCCTCGCAAGAACGAGGTTGCATAAAAGGAGGGAGGAGCCCTCGCCGCCTCAGTTCCTTCCAACCACATCGCACTTGGAAGACCTTCAGTACTTTTCAGTACTTGTCAGCAAACTTCACTCTTCAGCATTTTGAACAGACTGAGTGCCATGCCTAGCCCGCGGGGTTCGCCCCCGGGACTGCCTTCCCTCTTGGAAGGAGCACTGGAGCATGCCCAAACTACCGGGCTTTAAGCGCTGCTGCTCCTGTCCTGCCATGCTGTCGGTAAGCGATCAGCACGACCTGTGCTTGGACTGCTTTGGAGAAGCGCACAATATGAGCTCCTATTAGTAGCGCCCAGTACCGCTAGCACCGCAACCGGTACTTCCCTCAGTTCCGGCCGGAACCAGGGACACCTCTCGCTCCTGCACGTCTTCTAAGAAGAACAGTCTCCAAAAGCAGGAAGACAAGCGAAAAAAGAAGCACAAGAAGAAAACTAGTGCTACCGCGACTCCCCCGTGCACACTCGTCGTGGAGACGGTATCGTCGGATACCGAGGAACCTCAATCTCGGGCATCAGCGGTACCGGTACCCGCTGAAATGCTGCAAGATTCACCGGTCCTGACCCTCATTGAAGGAGCTCGGTCTCCAAGGGCACAATCTGATTGCCAACACCCCTCCCACTCGCCCAGGCTGACGCCAGGACAACGGCAATGATCATGCTCTAGGTCACGCCACAACTCCGCATGCTCAGCTAGACATACCATATCAGCACACAGATCTCTGCGACCCAACGGATCCATCTATAGATCCCCGTCACGCTCGAGACATGGCGGCGCCATACGCGATTCACCGTCACGATCTGAATGGAGGTACCATGCACAGCACAGAGAACTTTCACCTTGCTCATACTGTTCTCCATGCTATACCTCCCATACTGCTCACATCACTATGACGAGTACTGCCAGTCCCAATCTCCGTCCTGCAGCCGCTCTCCCTACTCTGCACATAGGGATTGTCGCGCATCAAGGCTTGCCCCTCTACCGCCGCATGAAGCCTCGCACTACGTACCCCCTATGCCTCCTAAGGCCCCACCCACCACAACAGTCTCTAGGCTTCCTCCGGACAGGGCAGCGATCGCGACTACCCTCCCCCCAGTGGGCGTTCAGTCGGGACCGATTCCTACAGTACCACCGGTACCAGTGAGGTCTCACCTCGCACAGGATGACAGGTCAGTCCAACCGCCGGGGACCTCTCTCCTGAACTCGATGCTTGGACATCCCTCTCAACACCTTCCTAATGCAGACCTCCACCTCCAACAAAATTCTTCCTCGGGGGCTTCTATATCTTCCTCGCCCTCATCTCAGTGTCTTCCTCTTCCCCATTGTCCTATATCCCCTCCCCTGGTGGATTCAGTCTCAGACCTGAACCTTACCTTGTCCACAGAGGACACCAAAGCCTTTCAGGCTATGTTGAAAAGGTTAACCTCCGCTCTCCCTAAACTACCCACCAAGGTCTTAAAGAAGACTCAGTCTGGCCCTGTTTTCAGCATTCTCACCTCCGGGAAGCCAGGGCATGTAATGTTGCCAATGCTAGAGCAGCTTATGGAGCCATCTCTGACAGTTTGGGCCAAGTCTTCCTCGGCTCCCCCAACTAGTAAACTAGCAGATTCCCTGTATGCCATCCCTAAGGAAGGCGCTCAAATATTTTATAAACATCCAGCCCCATACTTCCTAGTAATTGCTGCTGCTTTCACTAAATCTCAAGCAGGGATGGGGTGGGGGGGTCCATACGTCTCCAGCGGACAGGGAAGGAAGATGCCTAGCTGTGTTAGGCAGAAAGATCTTTTCTTCTGAAACCCTCTCGCTCCGGGCCACCAATTACGCCTCAGCCATGTGTGGCCATCAACACTGGCTCTGGACACAGCTGTCCAAGGCCACTGACCCTACCCAGATTGCAGCCCTACAGAGAGAGGGCATGCTCATTGCACAGTTCCGATTATCAGCAAGCATGCATATAGCTGACTGTAGTATCAGGGGTATTGCCTCCTCCATTTGCCTTAGAAGACATGCATGGCTCCACTCCACTGCCCTAACCCCAGATAATAAAACCCGAATCGAGGACCTTCCCTTCGATACGGAAGGCCTCTTCGCGGCCTCCACAGATGACACCCTCAAATGAATAAAGGAAACCTGCCAAACAGCCAGGTCCACAAGGGTAATCCGTACCATTAAGAGGAAATTCTATCCATCATCTGCCCCCTATACTTACCAACCCCGTCATAAGCCCTCCTACCAATTCTACCAGGGCAAACATTCCCAGCAATTCTAACAGAAACTACCCCCTACCAACCAACACTGAAGGAGGTTCCCCCAAACAGGGGGACCGGGGCCGAACGTCCTCTAACTTCTCATCGGGGCAACCCCCTAAGCAACGCTTTTAACCTTACTCTGAGGTCAAGAGAGGAGAAGTACCTACCCTCTCGCCATTCCACCACAGATTGCGGCCCTTTTTCAACGCCTGGGCATCTATTACCTTTGACCGTTGGGTCAGGGAGATAATACGACGAGGATATGCCATTCAATTCTCCACCTTACCTCACAGTTCCCCTCCCCATCCCATGACCCTTTGGGGTCCTCCCCCCAAATCTCAAACACTTCTGGAAATAGACAGGCTCTTAGCTAAGGGTGCAGTAGAACACATCCCCTTAGCCGAGTGCAACTGGGGTTTTTACTCTAACTATTTTCTCATTCCTAAAAGGGATGGAGGACTCAGACCTATCCTGGACCTGAGAAATCTCTACCGCTACATCAGACGGTTCAGATTCCGTATGACATCCCTATCCATCATACTCCTGGGGCTCCATCAAGGAGATTGACTATCCTCTCTTTACATCCAAGATGCTTATTTCCATTATTCCGTCTCACAGAAAATACTTACGCTTTGTTGTAGAAGACATGCACCTCCAATACACAGTACTTTCATTTGGACTCTCCACAGCCCCAAGAGTCTTCACGAAGTGCATGGCAGTAGTTGCCACCCATCTGAGAAGGAGGAACATAAAGGTGTTCCCATATCTCGACGACTGGTTGCTTGTGGCAGACGCTAGAACCTGTTTTTTCCAGCACATACAGCACACCATCGATCTTCTCCGAAGCCTGGGCCTTCTAATCAACCTACAGTTCCACCTAAACCCCACCCAGCGCCTTCAGTTCATCAACGCTATTCTAGACACATCTCAGGCACTGGCCTTCCTACCTCAGGACCGATTCCACAAGATACGATCAATTGTCCACCAGCTCCCTTACAGACCTACCAGGATGGTCCGCTTCTTCCTACATCTACAAGGGTTCCTAGCAGCCACCACCGTGGTGACACCGCATGCCAGACTCCGCATGTGCCCCCTCCAACATTGGCTCAAGACTGTCTACCTCTCGTCTACCCACCCAGTCTACAAAAACATTTCCATTCCACCCAAGGTCTACCAGACCCTTCTATGGTGGACGGAACCCTCCAGTGTCCTCCTAGGCGTCCCGTTCAAGCCCCAGCAAATGCAGTTGACTCTCACAACAGATGCCTCACCTATAGGCTGGGGGGCGCACATGAACCAGCTCACGGTCTCCGGCCTCTGGACCTACGATGAAAAGGCGCTCCACATCAACATGCTGGAGCGCCTCGCCGTATGATGGGCTCTAAAAGCCTTTCTCACTTACATCGAGGGTCAGAATGTCCTCATCACCACAGCCATGTGGTACTTAAACAAACAGGGCGGAGCTCGCTCCACCTGCCTCTCCCTAGAAGCAGAAGCCATCTGGGAATGGAGTATTTCATACATCTGACTACAAGCTGTTCACCTAGCAGGACCAGAAAATCTCCTTGCAGACCACCTCAGTCGTCAGAGCGTGGACCATCACGAATGGTCCCTCAACGATTTTATTCTAAACGCCATCTTCAATGCTTGGGGCACTCCCCTCATCGACCTTTTTTGCTTCCTCAGAAAACGCAAAGCTTCCCAAATTTTGCACCAAAGCGGGCAAAGGCCCAGGTTCCATAGCAGATGCCTTCATGATCTCCTGGACTGGGCCCTTCCTTTATGCTTTTTCCCCCACCCCTCTTCTACACAAAGTGCTCAGCAAGATCAGAACAGACCAAGCTCAGATCATTCTTATAGCCCCATTCTGGCCTCGCCAACTGTGGTTTCAGACCATCACAGACATGGCTTCGCAGATCATACACCTCCCCAACCGCCCCGATCTGCTTCCTGCACCACGACCTCAACAAGCTCCACCTCTGTGCTTGGTTGATTAATTGAAATCATAACACTGACCCTCATCAGTCACAGATATACTCCTCAATGCTCGCTGTCCCTCCACCAGAGCTTGCTACGCAGCCAAATGGACTCGTTTTACAATATGGCTTAAGAACCGAGCCCTACCTCTACCCTCCCTCAACATGACTCATCTATTTGAATATTTGCTTCACGTACAGAGCTCCGACCTATCCCTCTGACCTATCCCTTTCCTCCATCAAGGTTCACTTGGCGGTCCTATCTTCCCGCCTTCAGGTGGAAGGAGACAAGACCTTATTCTCTCATCCTTTAGTGAGAAAGTTTCGGAAAGGACTCGTTAACACCTTCCCTTCGGCCTCTCTCCCAGCCCCCAGTGGGACCTCAACCTGGTCCTCACCAAACTCATGGGCCCTCCTTTCGAACCCATGGTATCCTGTTCTCTCGAGGACCTAACCATCAAGACGGCCTTTTTAGTAGCCAAGCCATCACATCTGCTCGTAGAGTCAGTGAGCTCTCCACACTCAGGGCCTCCCCTCCCTACATACGCTTCTCCACAGAGAAGGTAGATCTTCGTACTGACCCTGCCTTCCTTCCCAAGGTCGCCTCTCCATTCCACGTCAACCAGACCATTTTGCTACCGGTCTTGTTCCCCAGACCTCATTCCTCTCCTGCCGAACGACCCCTTCACACCCTTGATGTCGAGAGCCCTCTCCTTCTATATAGATCGGACCAGAAGCATTCGAGCTTCCGATGCACTCTTTATATCCAGAGTGGCAAGGGCATCAATGTCAAGACACGGCTTCTTGAGCAAGGGCTTCACCACAGCTTCCTTCAGGCAGCCCGCGTCCCTGCCCTCCACAAGGGAGGCATTGATAACTCCCTCCAGCAACGGCCCCAATGTATCCCAACTGGCTTTCACCAGCCAGGGTGGGCATGGGTCATGTTCGCAAGATGTGGCCCGCACAACTCTCAGCCCCTCCACCGCATCAGCAGACGACAACTGCTGAAACTGATCCCACAAAACTGGACCAGATGGGGGCATTCATAGCCTCAAGTGCGCCACCTACTGCATCAAGTGCAATGTTGAAATCGTGATGGATACAAGCGATTTTATCTGCAAAATAGTCAATAAACATGTCACAATGAGCACTGGAAGATGTTCCACAAGGCAATGAGGTTATCAAGTTACTGGATAATCTCACCAGCTAGAGCCTGGCTGATACTGTGTTTCTATGACTGCTTGGATTACCACAGGCCAGAAGAGGTGTGGTGCTTTTAACTAACCAATGTCGACATGCAAGCCATTTAACTAACCAGTGGCTATATGTAAGCACTGGCGATGGCCACTGTGGGCCGTCCACCCTTATCATTTCTGCAAACACAACTTGTGGTTCAGCTCCTAACAGGATCTGCGTTTTGCACAACCATAGGTAGCACCCAGTGTGTGTGTAACTGACACTGTTATGCCTGGTGACACTCAGTGTTGTGTGAACAAGTCCTCTTGCCTCTCCTTGGTGTTCTGCTGTTATTGCTGAGGAAGGGTTTACATGAACCCTGCCCCCGTCACTTATTATTGCCCGTGTTCTCATACAAATCACATGGTAATGAGTGTAAACCAGGAGCTACAGGAGCTGTTAGCCGTGTATAAAAACAAATCGCATGGAAACAGCATAATTACTGGGACAGTATCGACTTGAATAATGAAGTAATTGTTTTCTTCCCTGCAGCAGACTTGTTCCAGGTCTCTGGGCTGCGTGTTGGTGGCGGAGTCTGTGACTCTTCTTTAATGAGAGGAATTTTGCGTTGCATACTCTGTTCATTTGCAACCTGGGCGGGAGATGATCCCAGGTGCTGCTGTTGCCTCCGGCCTCTTTAGAGGAGCTTTGTCAGCATTGCAACTGATGGAAGATTGGAAATTAAAAAAAGAATATTTTGGGATTAAAAGAAGGATTTGTTATCAGTCTTGGGTTCATGTTGCAAGGGAACAAGCAAGAAATCTTGGTCTCTGGTTTAGGTTCTCTGTAAGATTTCTCTGGGCTGCTTGAGCATCTCTTTTGTGTCCATATGGGGCCAGCGTTCCCGTGGCATTGTGATTTCTGCTTCAAGATGGGGACCTGCTGGAATACAGAGGCTGGGGAAAGGGGAAAGCTGTCCGTGGAAAGAGGGCAATGAAAGATTTCACACACGCGCACGCACACGCACACGCACACACACACAAGATCGCTGTCATGCTGTCTGTCTAGAGGTGCCATATTAATCCCAAATGTAAGAGTTGGAGACAGCGTAGTTCAGATGATCTCTCTTATTGGACCAACTGTAGGTGGTGAGAGGAATGCCACACAGGGCCCTCCCTCAGCTGTGTAACAAGTGATAACTGTAGCCAAGCTAGTTCTGACTTGCTCCATACCTCTGTGTGGCCCAAAAGCATGTTGTCTGTCATTCACACAACACCCTTCCTCCCCCTCCTCACAAACTTACCATTTATTCCTTAATCTCTGCTTGCCTTGCCCAGTAGCAATATGCTCACAGAGCTGCTAATTTCCCTGCCTTTCAATGGACCCTGCACCCCTGGCATCAGGTGGCAGAGAACAAGGGCTCATCCCAGAGCACAGGAAGTGGTAACAGTTTCACAGCATACACACCTTGGATCAGGGCCACAGTGCGGATAGGATTTCATCACCTGTCTGTCTTGGCTAAGAGTCATCGATGGCCTGATCCTCCGTGAATTTGTCTAATGCTTTTTTGATCTCATGATTCCTTGTGGTCTTGCTCAAACAGTGAATTAGATTTTCTCCCAAATTCTTTCTTCTAACTGTCAGGGCTGGGCTTTGAGCCCCCGGCCTTGGGGCTTGTCTGAGGCGCTCCCTGCACTACTGGCAGATTGCTGTAGGGCGAGGCTTCCTTCCTTATCCTGGCATTCTCCCTCTCTCCCCCGCTCTGCGCCCTATGCACGCTTGGGGGAGGGCGTGGGCTGTAGTGGGCGCGGAGGAGCTTCTGGTCATTTCTCTTTGACCCTTGCTTGGCCCACTCCCCTTGCTCTCCTCTTCTTGCTTGTGCTCTGCTTGTGTCAGTAAGTCTGTGTGTTGTGCCCCCTCTGTGTTCCTAGTGTGTGAAGCCCCCCCTTTCGTGCTGGTACTTGTCCGGTTTGTATCCCTTGTGTGTTGGGGCATTCCTTGCCCAGTTCCCCTCCCCCTCCATCTGTCTTCACGGGGTGTATGCTGATTGGCCCCTACTCACACCCTGTCCTGTCTCCATGTTGGTTCTCTGAAACCCGCACAGTGTGTCTTGCTCTGTTTGTCTGCCTGTCTGTCAGCAGGAGAGGCCCAGTCCTGTGGGTGCCTCTTATTTCCCTCTGTAAACTTGCTGCCCCCCCCCCCCCCTTTTAGCCTTGATCCCACAAGGGCCTTGTCTCAGAATCCCCACCTCCACGTTGCTGGTTCCCCACCCCCCTTAGTTGCCCCCTGGGCTTTGGTTCCTCCAGCTCTGGGTTCCCAACTCCTTGTCTCTGGTCCCCTGTTGCCCCCCAACTCCCTGCCTCTAGGTTCCTGTTGCTTCCCCAGCTCTGGTTCCTTGCTCCCTACCTTGGGCTCCCCGTGTCCTGTCCTTGGCCCCTCGTCTCTGGTCCCCTGTTGCTCCCCCAGCTCTGGTCCCCCCGTTCCCTGCCTCTGGTCCCCCATTCCCTGCCTCTAGCTTCCCATTCTCTGTCTCTGGGGTCCCTCTCCCTAGTCCCCTGCCCCTTGACCTTCAGTGATGAACCGTATGCTTTCTTAGGCCAGCTTGTCTGGCCCTTATGCTGAGCGCTTTGTCTCCCTGGTATCGGAGAGCGGCTGAGAGGTTTACTTGTTACTCCCTTTGCCTCCTTCCCCCTTTTCCTCGCCTCCCTACCTTCCCCTCCTACCCTTCCTAGGCTCTGACTGCCGGAGCCTGACACTAACGGTTCTGCCTTGCCAGCCTTAAAGCCCAAGATTCCTAGGAAAACTGGTCCTTTCCCCTTCCTTTTATAAGGAACTGAAGGAGACACCGAGGCCCCTATAGTGGCTGGTACCTTACTTGGGAAATGGATCAAGCCTGAAATGACTGTTTGCTATTTGTGCTTCTCCATGTATGTTTAATGCTGTTCTATAGCGAGGGCTGTACAAATCCACTTGCTTGTTTGCCTCTTGTGAATAGACTTTCTGAGCCGGTGAGTGGATTTGAACATCTTTAGTCCCCTCTCTCCACTCTCAAGGCTCACCCTGGCAAATAGCCTTTCATGGCTGACTAGTGAATTGTTTATAAACCTTTATTGCCCTCCTTGCAGTTGCCTTCATTGCAGAATAGTGAATGGAAGGACTATTGAGTGGGAAGACGTTCTGACCAAACGTGCCACTTTCCTTTCCTTTCACAATGTCCTAAACAGAAGTGGGATTGATCTGCCAAAAGCACATGAAGCTTCTTACGGTAAAAGCGTAGGCTGCAGCTTTGGTGTTTATAGAATCTAGTCTTGGAAGAGCCTTTGACTCTTTTTGACCAAGCAAAGGTCCTGGATGGTCAACAGGAGCAGAAGAGAGAGCGAGCAGTCATCCTCTACATTGGCCAAGGGTAGCAGGTTGGCCCTAGTTGCTCAGCTGGAAGGCTTCTAAGGAAGTCTCCCCATGGGTGCTGTCTACAGGTGGAATGGCTGATGGTTTGTATGCTGTATGCAAAAGAAAGTTGCCGGATGGGAAATGGTGGTGTCTCAAGCAATGTTGTTGCTTGTGCAACCAGAGCTAGGCCTGACAACGACAAATCGTGGTCAGTGCCGTTTCCTTCGGAAACAGGTCATTTGCACGATATGGCAACTTACCGGCTTTTCTACTGTGTTTGCCATTTGTTGTTGTTTTTTGCAAGTTGAACAGAGCTGCTGCGGGGCTAATACCAAGCCCGTGTGCGCGCCCTACGGACAACCCCAGGGGCCGCATAGATGCAAAAGTGATTCCTGCCTAAGTGCCGAGGAAGTGCCAGAAATTGCTGTAAAACTGTCATAAAAGTCCCGGAACGTGATGAACAATGACAAAAAATGCCAGAAAGTGATGAAATTGATGGGAAATTACAGAAAATCACAGGCGCCAATATTGATAATGGCGGAAGCGCAGAATCACCGGACACTGGTGAATTACTGCTGAACACTCACAAGCACTCCTGAAAGGTCGGTGTTTCCCTGCGGAACGTGAACACTTGCTCTCATCTCAGCCCTAACCAAAGCTAGCATCTTTACTACTAAAATTGCAAGCTTGTGGCTTCCTGCAGAATGCAAGGGCATAAAACTCCTTGTAGTCTCTGGTATTTCCAGCTTGTTGCCTTTGGCTTAAATCTTCTGTCACTAAGGGTGATGAGTCAGAAATCACGGTCTGCTACAGGGTACGAAACTGGAGTTGGTTCACATAGAGAGTCTACCTTGCAGTAGTAAGCATGGTTCAGATTGTTTGCATCACATTAGCATTCTAGGGTAGCTACTTCATTCTGGGTCTGCTCCAGAGGCCTAGGACTTACCCTCTTTCTAGGTGGGACTGTTACACCTGAACAACTGGGCAGTCGCTCGAGATCTTTACAGAATGTACGCTCCTGATTTGAAACTGCAGTCCATCCAGCTTAACTTCATTCGTTCGTCTAAGCCTAGTGGGGAGCCACCAGGAACTGGATTTGTACCCCTGCAGGACTCCTGCTGGCCAAAATGTTCTGCAAGGGGCATGGCTTGCCTATCTATGTAGGGATGGGTTCAGCAGCTCAGAAGCACTCTAGCCAGGCTGGCTGGCTGAGCTGGTGGCCTGCAGAGTGCAGACAACAGGCTGGAGGTAATGGGGGTTGTGGGACACCTCCAGGGGTTGAAGAGCAGGCATCTATGGGCCAGAGGTTCCTCACCCCTGTTGTACAAACTATTTTGCTTCCTGGGGTACAGGAGGCAGGCAGCCTCCACTTCAGTGCATGGTGCAGAGAGAAGGGAGTTCTTGGTCACTGTGGTGGTGACGCATATTAATATTGTAGGTTGTGATTATAAACCCTGGTTGGAAATATCTTCAGATTCTCTCCTGTGTTAGCACTTAATCACAAACAATCTGCACCTGTATCGATGGGGCGCGTTTACTCTTGCCGCAGGTGCATCTCTAAAGACAGCCCTTCAGTCCTTGTGTGTTGCTTGTGCCCACAATACTTAGCCTAAGGCAGGAACCTTCCCCCCCACCCCTCAGGGGCCACTTTGAAAATGAGTGCACGTTCCGAGGGCTGCAGATAAGTTGGGGTACAGGTGCTGAAGGAGCAGGTTCAGGAAGAGGAGGTTCCAGAGCATGGATCTGTGCCATGGAGTGATCCCGTATCCGTGTATGCATGCCCTCATCTCTGCCCCCTTCCCCTCAACTCAGCCGTTTAGTACTTCAGGGTAGGAACTGGCTCTAGGGGTCAGATCCAGGAAGTGGAAAGAGTCCAAATGAAAAGTAGCCGTGAGCTGCATTTGGGTCCCGGACCTGAGGTTCTCCACTCAGGGAGGAAACAGCTTTCAGCGTACGTCCTGAGGCATGGTAGGTTGGACCCACTGCTTGGGGAATACTGGGTTAACATGATGCAGTAATATTGGCTGGCTCTGTGATGTCCATTTTAAGTTTGCTTTGTGTTTCCAGAAACGAGTGGAATTGGAGAGTGATGGGGGGGGCTTGTGGACTGCAGCTTTTTCCATTAGAGTAAACGGACGTTAAATTAAACGATGAACCAGAAAATCATTGCCATGATAGCATCTATTCCACCCACGTTAATGCCAGGAGGCTTCATCGCAGGTGGCGTTAAAAACCAGAACAGTTCTTAGCAGCTTAATGTTTGCTCAAACGGCCGACCAACGCGCAAGAACACCCCATCCTCCTGTCATCGTTGGCCCCAGCTGACAGCAGCAGGCTGATGTCATTCCCCACCCCCTGCTCTAAGGCTGAAATAGGCCTGGGGTAGGAGCAGTGCATTAATGAATGGCCCACCTGTTATTGGCCCCCAGACAGAAGAGGAGCCTGGCAATTGGCCAGACCAAGTGAGTCACCAGGAAAGGGGAGACCTTCTGGGACGGATGGAAAGCACCAGTTGGTGCCGCAGAACAATGCCAGCCTTGTCCCCGCTTGCCAGGCCGCTGTAATTAAGGTAGCGAAGTTGTGTGAACTTCTTCACTCATTCACTTCCCCCACCCCGGCAGCTGCTGTGTGTGATTACCGCGCAGCTCCTATGTGTAGTGTAAGGTTACAAGCCAAACCTGTCCTCTCCAACTCCCCAATTTTCATCAAGGGTGGAGGGGGAGATGAGGTTTGGAGGGAGGAGAGAATCCACGCAATTGACTGGTTAATTGAAGAGGTAAACGTAACAAAAACAGCTGGTAGCTACAGGATTAGAGTGGAATGTTGCTGGCCAAAATAAGCTACAGTATTGTGCTGGGATCCCCTCCAACCCCGGAGCAAAGAAAAGGGTCACAGTTGGGTCAGGGCTTGGATAGAAGACATTTAAGGAGGGTTTTTCGTGCTGCAGGGATCAGCAGCAGTTTTTTTTCCCTCTCTCCCTGGGTTGGTCCCAAAGTGATTAATTGAAGCACAGGGATCGGGAAGCTACAGCCTTTAGGCCAAATCCAGCCCATGGCTATTTTTTTTAATTTGGTCTTTTTCCAATTCGTGGATCTGGTCCATGCATCCAGCCTCAAGCACTTGGAAGAGAGCGCTTGGGGGAAGGGAGCAGAGATGAGGATAGGAGAATGGATCTATGGCATAGGTCAGCTGTAGGCAAAGTTCTCAATTCACATTAGTCCCTGCCCCAGATTCACCTGCCTGTCTATTGGGTGGCCGCCAGATGTTCATCTTGGGGCTGCTCTACGTGGCATCATAAGAAATGTGGAGCCTGCCATGTGGGCAAAACTGAGACACTGGGGACCCACTGGGTCGCCTGCCTTATCCTCTGCGCATATTCCACACCATAGAGTCATGGATGCAGCTTAGAGCATTGCTAGAGTGACTCTGACTATGGTGGAGAGGAGGAGGGCAGCTCACAGGCAGACCGCAGCGGGGTGGGGTGAACGCCTGCCCGTTTGCTGCTCTTCCCACGCGGAACCCACAAGAAGCAGCGGCGTGGGAGCAGTGCGGAGCCACTACGGGCTCCGGCGGGCTCTCAACCCATGTATTAACAACCTCTGATCGCTACAAGACGCTCAATGCAGACCTCTCCTGCTTTGTGATTGGCTGGTGGAGCCAGTGTTCTGTGGTACTAGCTGCTGAGATCCTGAGAAGCAGCTGAGGTTCAACTGCCGAGACGTGGGTGCAGTGAAGTAAGACATGGGACCGTTATAGCGACACAGGACCAGCCCGGCCCAAGAGCTGCCCTTGAGCTGCCCAAGAACTATAGTTTGCCGAGTCTGGCATAGATCCATGATTTGGACCCGCTCTTTCCTTCCAACAATTTTAGCACCCCCTTTAAGCACTCTGACCCCAACTTTTATCCAGCTCATGGAGCTTATACTCCTTTGCAAAGTAGCCTATGGAAAGAAAAAGGCTTCCCATTCCTGTTGTAGTGTTACAGGGTGCGGTGCTACCAAAGACTGTCCGTTGAATTAAACTGAGATATTGTCTAGTAGGTACAAGATCGTAATGGCCTTGTTTGAAGCAGGAGTGTAAATCTGGGTAACCCAAAGTGGATCTGCTCTTTCCTATTGAAACTCCCATGAAAGTCTCAAATCCTGCTTAACAAGCATCAATGTAATTATCTTCCAAAACAAGTGAAACCATCTAAGATTTGCCCTGTTTTCGTGGTTTCACCATGAAACCATGTGCGACGCCATCAGTCTTGAGAGACATTGAGTTGGCACAAGAGACACGACTCTCCCATCCTGACACTTCTGTCTAGTTTGACACACATCCTCCAGCAGCTGGTGTATTCCAGCCCAGAGGTTGCTTCTTTTCTGTGGTGGGTGAGGTGGCTCCAGTGCGAAGTTTCACATCTCGTTGGTTACACTTGTAAGTAACCGTGAGATATTTTGGGGTGAGAAATGCACTCTTTCTTCCTGCGTTCTTGATCAAGTCACAGGTTAGCTTGGAAAAATCAAGAGGCTAATGCATTTTTGACACGTGCACCAGTGTGATACTTCCCCTCCCCTAGACTAGCATGACAACTAGAGGTAGACGTTGACATAGAGTCGTCGACTTGGAAGGGATCTCATGGGTCATCTAGTTCAAGCCCCTGCTTGGATGCAGGATGACTAGAGCTACAGCATCCCTGACAGCCTCTTTTTGAAAACCTCCAGTGAGAGCCTACGACCTCTCTAGGCAACTTATTCCACTGCTACACAGCGTTTACTGTTAAGAATTTTTTTCCTGGTATTTAACCAAAATCTGCCTTCCTATAATTGGAGCCCATTACTTCTAGTCCTGTCCTGTCTGTGGCAATGAAGAACCGTTCCTTGCCCACTTCTTTGTGAAGACCGTTATGTCTTCCCTCATTGTCTTACGTTACACAGTTAAATCAAGTTGATAATTGGAAGGGCCCTGTTGGATTGAGGACTTCATCCTGTACCATTTGACTTTTGATCCTTAAGCAGGAACTTATCTTAAGTTATTAAGTAACTTAATCTTACTTAATAAATCTAGGCTCATTTACAGTCTTGGACTCCTCACTGCATGATCTCGTCTGTTTTCAAAAATAACAGAAGGCAGGAAGTATTGTTGAAACAGATCAGCCCTTATCCACAGAGATTCTCCATGGTTTCAGAACGGTGTGTGGAGTGTAAAAACAGACATGCAGGCAGCACAGCAGCTCACTGGCCCGGGGCGGAAAACCACAGCAGTCACAGCCCGGGGAGGGGCCCAAACTAACATGCCTGTGGCCGGAGAGCTGTCCCGCCGGCTACATGACCTGGGTAGGGCAGTGAGCTAAACAAAGGTGTGGGCGGCTGCCCCTGTCCTGCTTCCAGCACCCCGCCCCTGCCATGATG
Organism: Sphenodon punctatus; assembly: GCA_003113815.1. Lineage (NCBI taxonomy): Eukaryota > Metazoa > Chordata > Lepidosauria > Sphenodontia > Sphenodontidae > Sphenodon > Sphenodon punctatus. The sequence continues at coordinate 11,926,336 of QEPC01002388.1, read as the reverse complement.
GACGTACCCCAAGGCAGGGATGGCAGGGCTGAACACACGTGCTAGCCTGCGTCAGCCCTTGTAGATGGCTCTTAGCCCGGGCTGCATCCTTGGAGATTTTCTGAGGACGCAGACTGGGCTAGCCGCCTAACTGCCCTAGAGCAGTCCCGGGCTAACATCCGGCGGCGCATAAACAGACGTGCCGGTGGGTCCTGGGCCAAAGCAGGCCACTATCACGTGTGTTTTTGCCCACATTTTCAACCATGCACCATTCTGACTTTCTTCAGGAACCAGAAGAGCAGTATTTTGAGTATAGTGTATTTTGGTCTCTTGATTATCACACGTGTGCAAAATGGCATCGTGCTTCCGTTCAACAGCCAGAAAAAACGATGTGCATCTCTGATGAAACGAAGGCTGGATCGTGGGTGATCCCCCATTTCGTTGACCTGGATTGGAAGAGATGGATCCATCAGATACAAAATCTGCCCTGAAGATCCATTTTCTTTCTAGCAGGAAGTGTCCCCAATGTGGGTTAGTTTCCCTGTCCTCCCCCAGCCAGGGAGGTTTATCTGATTCTCGTTCTCTTTCTGTTCACTTAGTGGCTAGTACAGTTAGTGATTTTTTTGTCTGCTTCTGGCAGAGGGCAGTGAGGTCTCTGTCTGTTTTCACCGCCCTTTGGGAAGGAGTGCCATGGCCTAGCTGTTTGCAGAGGCAGCTCTGTCAGGGAGACCGTGGCCCTGAAGGGAGAGACGTAGCTTGGCCCAGTGAGGCAGATGACCTTAAAAGATGAGGCCCATGATCTTGCTCCATAGAAATTAGCTTGGTGTTCCACGGGGAGACAGTCACATTTGCAGCCCACCTTAGAGATGTCACCGTGGCGACCAGTCTCGCTGAAGGCCACTGATTTCTCTTTTAGCTTGTATCTTTAAAGGATTGAAAAGCGGGGACTCTTCACTGCATGGGGGAAGGCACTGAATTCTCAGGAGAGAAAATAAGGGCTGTGCTTACTGACCTGGTTTTGTTTTTATTCTCCACAGGATCGAGGCCTGACCGGGAAGCTGGAACCTGTGTCTCCGGTCAGCCCTGCCCACCCTGACTCTGAGCTGGATCTGCTGCCCTCCAGACTTTCCAAGGAGGAGCTGATTCAGAACATGGACCGAGTAGATCGAGAGATCACCATGGTGGAGCAACAGATCTCCAAGCTCAAAAAGAAGCAGGTAACTAAGCAAGGCGTTCTGGCACCAAAAGATTCCAGACCCCCCCCCTCCCAGGCAAAATGATTAACGTGTGTAAATCAAACACATGTTGAATTCAATGACATTATCCCAGGCACGTAGCTTTATGAACAGATGTGTGTTTGACGCCACCAGTTGTGTCACTTGGTGTAACTCGCCCAGTTGTGTGTGTGTGTGAGAGAAGCCGGCTCTAAACTGGTAAAGGGCTGCCAGCCCCAGGATATGAACAGCCTGGACTGTGTTGGCAAAGCTTAATTCCGAAGATAGTCCAACTAGGAAAGAACCCATCTCAGGTTCTTCCCTGTGAAAACACCCCCCACACCCCTCTGTGTCTCTTCACTCCCCCATTCTCCCGCAGTCTCTTCCATCACCTAACATCCTCACTCGCCCAAAAATACCATAGAGACGCACAGGAACCAGACGACCCTCATCGAAAATCCAAGTCTCTTTGGCTCCTGGTGCTCATCTCTGCATTGTCCACCACCAGGATAGTTCAGATCCCGGTTAAGTGTGTGTGTGTAATGACCAAACGTGCATATTAAAGCCGAAATGAGTAGCGAGTTATGTCTGGTAACTCCTGTTGTCACGCTCCACTTCCAAAGCAGACACCCATCCAGAAGGAATAACATGCCATCCCCGATGGGGCTGCAGTGGCCAAAGCGCCAGCCAAGATGAGGCCCGAGCGGCCGCTGTGGCGTTTAACCGCCTGCCCAAAGAACTCAGCTACTGTGCCCCCAACTCTTCTGAAAACCTGCCCATAAAGAGGGGACCATGGGTGGTATGCAACTCTAGCCCTGCCTTGGGTAGCTCAATGGGAGTGGGTTCCTTTGACAATCCCAATCTGGCACTTAGCCCAGGGGTGGGGCACCTCAGGCCCAGGGGCCAAATGCAGTCCACTGCTAGTTCTGTATGTGACCCAGTTCCAGTTCCCAGATCTGGCCCCCTGGCTCCAGTTCCTACCCCCAAGCGCTGAAAGGCTGAGGTCAGGGTATGGGAGCAGACATGAGGGCCCTGTAGAGAAGGAGAGGACAGGTCAGATCCACGGCACAGATCTATGATCTGGACCCTCTTCTTTCCAAGCGCACCTCTTAAGCAACCTCGCGCCTCCCCTCTGCCCCCGGTGTGTCCCTCGAAGCTTGTACTCCATTTCAGAGTGGTCCCTGGGAGGGAAAAGGTTCCCCATCCCTGATGTAGCCTAGCCCAGTGGTTCTCAACCTTTTTGTGGGTGAGACCTACCAAAACATTAAACAAAAAAACCACAAAAAACAGGACCCACCTTAAAAAAGGAGTGGTCTAGTGGCAGCGGCAGCGGCAGAAGGGTGGGGCTGATTTTAGCAGGAGCAGGGAGAGCCAGCATGAGGTGCTGGGAAGCAGCAGGAGGCTGGAACCGGAGAGGCAAGGAAGCTACAGGAAGCCCCGCCCTTCCTCTCTCTCCTGCCTCTGGCCCTGAGCACCACAGAGCCAGAACAAGTGGCAGGAGGGGACTTTGCAGGGGATCTGATGCAGCTGCCTCAGGGCCCACAGGCCTCTCAGGTAGGGCTGTAGCGGAATGTCGCAGCAGTAGCTATTTCTGTCGGAAACAGTGTTTCCCCAGTTAGTGTTATGGCATGGCAGAGGCTTTTATTATGCTAGTTTCATTCCGCTACTTCCGCAGTTTCGCTAGTTTCATTCCGCTCCTTCCACAGGCTTCGCAAAATAGCGGAAACATGACATTTCCGCTACTTCCGCCATTCTGCCAGCAGCACAAAATAGTGGAACAGCGGTTTTCCGACAGTCTCCAACAATTCTGCAATTTTTCCGATTAGTTTCTGAATTTGCAGAATGCCGGTGGAATTAGCGGAATGTCAGCAGAAAAGCCACGGTGTGGCGTGGGCAATTCCGAAATGGCGGAATGGAATCGTGGCGCGGTAACAGCTGCTGCCACATCAGCCTTACTCCCAGGCTGCCCTGGGCTCCACCTAAGCCCAGTGGGTCCTGACCCACTAATTGAGAACCACTGGCCTAACCTGCTTTGAGAAAACTGCAAAGCCCCTAGTCTCCATCGTGATTATTTGTTACATTTATTTATTTATTTCAATTTCTTAGCTGCCCCTTCCTGCCACAGCAGCTCGGGGCGACTTGCAACACAATAAAATACAATAAAAACACACACAATAAAAAAATACAATATAAAATATCATTTAAATGAATTATATTTTTAATTATGGTGCCACCTACAGGAGTCTGCACTGATCAGATGATCCCCATGGCGGTAGGTGCTGCATGTTCACAGAAAAGATGGACCTTGAGCCAAGAAATGTGCACTCTCCTAGGAGAAAGTCATGGTGGTTATCCCCATTTTACACGTGGGGAAATGAAGCGCAGAGAGACGAGAGAGCTTGGCCATGGGGGTCTCGCAGGGAGTGTGTTTCAAATCCATATCTCCCAAGACCCTCACCCAGTGCCTTAGTCATGAGACCCTCCTCCTCATCTAGCCTTTCTTCTGCCCATTGCTAAGAGGTGGAGCTGCTTTAGGTGCCTGTGCAAGCCAGAGAAGAAACAATCCTGTAGACCAGGAGTAGGGAATCTTTTCGCTCGCACGGGTCACTTCGAATATTAGAACAAACTCTGCGGGCCGGAGCGGAGTTGGGAAGGAGGCACATAAGAAGTGTGTTCACTGGGGGAAATGGGAGGCTCCAGATTATTATTATTATTATTATTATTATTATTATTATTAACAAACATTTATATAGCGCCAACAGTGTACCTGACACTTTACAAAGTAACAAAATAGACACGGGGCTTACAATCTGAGAGATGGGAGCTGGGGAGAGACATAGGAAGGGGAACAGAGGGAGAGACAAGGGGTCTAACATTCATGAAGATGCGAGGTCTCAGGTGCATGCACTTGGCTTGGTTACAATGAGAATGACAGCAGGCAGGTCCATGTGGCAAGGATAAGGGTACACAGACCATAGGTATAGGATATAGTGGATCAGCAGGATAAAGATCATGGATCGATTCTAACTAGACTGGTTACTACATGGACTATGGACTCTAACCATCCCTTTGCATTTGCATAGGGGACCATAGTACTCCACTATTGTAGCTCCGAGTACTTCTTGGAAGCAGACCCCGCTCCCTTGAACTCTGTCAGTCACCCTGCTCCCATGCATGCCCTCAACTCTGCTCCCTTCTCTTGAGCTCAGTCTTCTAGGGCTCGAGGGTAGGGACTGAGTCGGTGGGCAGATCCACAAATCAGAAAGGGCCCAGATAAGGAAACATGCATGGGCCAGTTCTGGCTGACAGGCTGGGGCTCCCCCATGCCTGCGGTAGACCCAGCCATTGTTTCCTATAGATGCTACAACAGGGGTGGGAAACCTCAGGTCTGGGGATCAAATGCAGCCTGTGGCTAGTTTTTATTTGGTTGCTTCCCAGTTCCTGGGTCTGCCCCCTGGACCGAGTTCCTGCCTCCAACCACTTAAAAACTGAGCTCAGGGTAAAGGAGCAATGATGAGGACAGGCACCCAAGGATAGGGGACAGATCCATGGAACAAAACCGTGATCTGCGCCCTCCTCTTCTTTAAGCATCCTCCACCTCAACCTCTGTGTGGCCCTTGGAGCTTGCACTAATTTCAAAGCGGCCCCTGGGAGGGAAAATGTCCCCCCCCCCACTAGAAAATGAAAGATTTGGGGGGCCAACTTTGGTTAGTGTTCTCTCTGAAGCAGTAGCTGGAGTCATCCGAACATCAGAAGTTTATTGTTACCGCACGCACGCCACGATTATCGTAAACCCATTAAGAGATTAATATGACGAAAGTTCAGTGGCGTCCTGTTTTAAAGAGTTTTCAATGCCTAAGGCAAAGCACTTCTCTCTGGGTGTCTCTGCCTTTCGCTGATTGTTCTTTCCTACACCTCGGGGAAGCTCTTCAACTGTCCCTGATGACTGCTAATCTCCAAATGCCCAAGGGATGAGCCATTTCCCCCCAGTGCCTGTGTGTCAGGAAATTCATGAATTAAGGAGCTTGCATAATTGAGCTGTCATGTTGGTTAAAAAAAGAAAAGAAATATCAGGAACAGATACCTCCTTCTTAGAGTTGGAAACTTCTAAATAAATGAGTCAAAATGGAATGGTGAAAGAGAAATCCGTGTAATCTTAGGATCCTAGAGCTGGAAGGGATTGCACGAGGCCTCGAGACCAGTCCCCTGCTTGGTGCAGGATTTGCTGTGCCTGAATCATCTTAGGCATGTGCTCATCCAGCCTCCTCTTAAAATCATCCAGTGAGGGAGAATCCCCAGCTTCCCTGGGCAGCCCGTTTCATTGCCTGACGGAATTCCCCTTGCAGTGAGGAATTGTTGCCCAGTGTTCTGTCTAAATCTCCCTTGCTGCAGCTTGCACCTATTGCCTCTTGTCCTACCCTCTGTAGCAAGAGAAAAATAACAGACAAGAGCTCTCTTATTTTACTACACGTCTGTACTTAGCAGGCTGCTCCGTAGCTGGCGTGGAGTCCAACCTCCTAGTATTTTTAACGTAAGAATGTCTAAAGAACGCATTGTTATGAATGGGTTTAGTTTCTGGTTAACAGATGCCTTTGCATCATAAGTTGTGTGCGCATATTTTCCTCTCTTAAAGAAGTGTGGTTTAATTAATACCAGGCATCTGTTTTTAGTTGCTTCTAGCAGAGAAGTAGCCAAAGGGATTCGAGGGAGGGAGATTTAAGAAGCAGCTGTAGGACCAGGCACAATGAAGTGGTCCCATTGCTGCCTTTCCACAGGAGCATCTGGAGCAACTGGAAAACCTCGAAGGGATTCCCTTATTTCATTTTTATCACAGCTGGGATAAACCTGGGTCAAACCGGTGGCTTCTTTCAGCAGAGAAGCTGGCCCCTTTTTTAAAAAAAAGAGACTATAGGGACAAAGGTTGAATAATGATGATGATGATGTCACAGTTTTTAAAGGCATGCTGCCCAACACGCTGCCCTGGCCTACCTCAGCTGTTCATGGAACTAAAAAGAGGGAAGTGTGTGCTGGCATGCGTGTGTGTGTGTATGGGGGTGGGGGAGTAACTTTTAGTCACCTTTATGTTCTCCTTGATCCAGCGGCGGTGCGCCCCCTAGGGCATCAGGGGCAATGCCCCTCCTGGTCGCCCGAGGAATGCTGCAGCCTGCGTGCAAGCGTTCTGTTTAAAAAAATAATTTTTTTTAAAAAAAAAATCGCCTCCCCTCCGCCTGGCTGCGCGCGTCTTCGGAACCATCTCGAAGAACCTTGTTTAGAGGCACTGACCTTCTGAGGTCAGTGCCTCTAAACAAGGTTCTTTGAGATGGCTCCGAACATTATCACTGGTTGTGTGCGCCCCCACCCCCGGGAAGGCTTCTTCTAAGGAAGCCTTCAGCGACAAAAGACTGACATTCTTCCCTTTATGCGGAATGGGTGGCTAGAAGCACCGTCCATTCCGCATAAAAGGAACCCAGCAAGGAAATAGTGCCGCAGGGGGCACTATTTCATTGCAGGGGGTAGCGCAGGGCTAAAAGTCCTACCCGGGCGCCACACACTAGGTGCCCGGGTCAGACTACTGGCTGTGCGGGGGGGGCTGGGAGCTGCTGCACAGCTCTTAGGCTCCCTCCTTCCTTCCTCCCCAGTCGAGTCAACTTTGACTCAACTCTGGGAGGGAGGGGGGATCTTAAGCTGTGCGGCAGCTCCCAGGCGGCCAGGCCCAAGAAGTTTGAGCACTGCGCCGATCCTGCGGCACTACCTGAGGACTGGGAGCCGGTATGTTGTTGAGTAAATTGTGAGGGCGGGGGGTGCCGGGTGGAGGTGGTGGGGATGGAATGGGGCTGGAGAGGGAGGGGTACTTCGGACTGGGAGAGACTGGGGAATGGGGGGAGGGGTGGATGGGGAGAGACTGGTGGGGGCACTCGGGGTCATGGTGGGGGGAGTGGGGGCAGACGGGGACATGGTGGGGGAGTTGGAATGTGGATTTTGATCACTTGGTGATGTGGAGTGTTCGTTTTGCTGCTGCATTTGGGGGTTTGTGGGAATGGTTTGGTTTGGTTTATGTGTAGTTTTCTGATTTTTTTATTTTTTATTTTTTTTTAATATGGGTTTTGTTCACTTGATGATGTGGAATGTTAAATACTAATTCTCCACCACCCCCAACGCACACGTAGCAGAGGGTGAGGGGGAATTAGTATTTAATGCCCCATGATTCAGTTGAGGTTTTGAAATCCTGAGATTTAACTGGTTAGTCCTGTGATTTTAGGTGTTTTCAAAATGCAGGTAATGTGATGTTTGTGATAAAATTGAGGTTTTGAAATCCTGAGATTTAACTGTTAGTCTGGTGATTCATGGGCCTTAAAATTCCCCCCCAACACACACACACACGCAGCAGAAGGCAAGAATACTGCTTCAGAAGGGGAAATGCCTCCTCCCCCCCCCCCCGGACTAGAAAAGGGGAGATTTGGGATTTTGGGGGCCCAAGGGACTTCTGAAGCAGGGATTGGGGTCCCTCCAACACACATGCAGCACGTCCCTTCTTTCTGAAGCAGTATTCTTGGCCTCTACTGCGTGTGCGTGTGTGTTGGGGAGGAATTGTAAGGCCCCATGAATCACAATTTTTTTTTTAAAAAAAAAAACCCACACAGAAATCACATGCAGCCACATGAAACTGTGTTTTGTTCCAATCCTTGATCTGGTGTAAAAAGAACGGTGACTGGTAGGTTTCAATCTGCGGTTTTAAATGGGACCAATGATGATCTTGCATGGTTATGCAGAATGCATGGCATTATCAGTCCTCCTCAGTATCATGAACTACTGGACTCAGGCAGTGACTGGGGTGCTTTACAAGGACAGGTGCCTGTGTTTTGGGTTTATAAATTATTTATTTTAAGCTTGATGTGTATGCAATCTGTGTTTTGTTCCAATCCTTGATCTGGTGTAAAAAGAACAATTTTGCATGGTGGTTTAGAATGCATGTCAATCCTCCTCCTCAGTATCGTTTGTTTTATTTTATATTTTAAGAAAGTATAAAGGATGCCTTTGGGGGCTTGTGGGAATGGTTTGCATTACGTGTGGTTTTCTGGTTTTTATATATCTGTGCATGATGATAGGGTCCTGGGAAAAGCTTTGTGTCCTGTGGATCTTTGCTAAAACTGCTTGTCAGTGAGGTTTAAGGTTGTCCGCCTGCTTTTAAACCTGGCATAGCAGGTGAATATAACCTGCCTAACTGAAATTGCTGGATTAAGTAATGTAATGTCCATCCAGTGTTAACCCTGGGAACTCCTTGCTGCTGGGTTATGCCGCCTACCATTGCCCTGGCTCCGCCTACCGTTGCCCTGGCTCCGCCTACCGTTGCCCTGGCTCCGCCTACCGTTGCCCTGGCTCCGCCCCTAGGCTCACCGGCCTTGCTGCCCCTCCAACCTTAAAACCCATCAGCTGCCCCTGCCTTGATCAATGACTGAAGACTGCTGTGTCTTCCCCTCTGCTTGTGCCCCCCCTTCCTTTCCGCTTGCTTCCTTTGGCCCCTGAAAACTCTTCTCACAGCTGAGAATTAGTTAGATGATAGAAATAATGTGCATTTCTTGAGGGGATGGGACCTTTGGGAGGCTCCCATTCCTCCATTCTGCTGCACTTGGGGCTGAAGCAGGGTTGTGTGGTGTCTGCCCTCCCATCATGGATACATGGAACCCCGTTGGGTGCATAGGCTGCCTTGGAGGAAGGGCATGACCGTTCTCTCTGTACATCAGGCCTCACCCAAATGTCAATAAAGGCCAGAGTATCCATCACCACCAACTTCTCTGGGCCCCATGCCCCAGGCTGCCACCGCACCCACAGACAAAAGCCCAAGCCGTTTGGCTTTCCTGGGCAAACAACCCAGAGCAATCGCTTTCTGTGGCATTATGACCCCCTCATGCTCGTAGCAAGCAAAGACCATAACTTTCAAAAAATAAGAAATTATCTGCGTATCTTTTAACCAACGTGCAGCTCTGTTCCCACATACATTTCGAGCACAGTGACCTGCACTGCCTTGCAGGTCCCCCCCACCTGCCCATTTCTTAACATTCAGTGGTTCCCCCTCCCCTCCCCCCCCATTCCTTAAAAAAAAATCCATGCTTCTGTGTTGCTGACATTTGTAACGCTTATAGATGAGTTGGCCTGTGCACCGATGTGCTTGTGACACAAATGTCTGTGCAGTTTAATACCCACCTGGATTGCCAGTGCCAGGGCAGCAACACCCCCCCCCCCCCCCCCCCCCAGCATAAGCTTCGCAAAAACTTTTCAACCAGTAGCTGACCTATAACCAACAGCAGCCAACACCAGCTCCCTTCAGCGTGCAGCCAGTCCTGTGAGGGCACGTGACCAGTAGTAGCCAGTAAGTTGCTCCCATGGGGGGGTGGGGGGGTGCAGCCAATCCTCGTTAGGAAGCTGCCCGGCTCCTTAAGCTGTTCAAAACATTTGGCACATGGTCTGCTGCAGAGTTCACAGACCCTGGAACTGTGGAGATTCATGCCAAGAACTTCCTTCTGCTTATTATCGTGCTCCAGGTCTTCCTTTCCACTGCTGAGCAGAACCTGCGAGCGATCCAACAGATCCAAACCTTCTGCTGTCATTGGTGCAATGTGACTTTAAGGCACAGAAAGACTGTTGTTTGATCCATGGCCAGTATTGTGGGGTGCACCACACCACGGAGGCAGCTCCTGCTTCAGTGCTGTGTACTTGCCTAACTCCAGCAACACTGGACCACGCTGGGCAGGACTGAAGCCATGCAAGGGCAGCTGATGTACGCAGAGAGGTACTTGTCAGGAGACGTGGTCTCAGTCACTGACACCATGTGCATGGCTTTTAAAAAAATAAGAAATGATATGAGTAGCTTTTAACCAATGGACAGCTCTGCTCCCACGTACATTCTGAGCACAGTGACCCACCAAGAGGCTGATCTGGGTGAAGGAGAAAAAGCACAGACTGGTGAGAGAATGCGCTATCCTGAGTGGGTCACAGACTTCAGGATGCTTTGTTCTGCAGATAGCCAAGATCCTCAGGCATCAACTGGAGAAACAGCATGGTGATGCAGTTGCCCATCCGCGTAGAGAAGCATGTGGCCTTTGCCATCTGGAAGCTCGCCACTCCAGACTCTTGCCGCTCTGTTGCCCAGCAATCTGGCATTGGAACCTCCACACTGGGCACCGTACTCATGAAGGTTTGCATGAAAATTGTGGAGTGCTGCTGGACCGGATGATGCAGTTGGCTGACCCTGCAGTGGTAATGGAGGACTTCTGGTGGGAAGGGATCCCAAACTGCATAAGGGGCGATCAATGGGAGCTATATCGCCATCATCTGCTCACCCCATAGCAAGGACAACTACCTGAACCGGAAAGGGTTCTTCTCCGTGGTTCACCGGGCTGTAGTGGACCGTGCCTGGTTCATGGCTGTGGTGGCCAGGTGGTCCAGGACGAACCACAACACCTGCATCTTCAGTCAGTCCCCCTTCTTCGGGCACATGTACTCCAGAGACTCTGGACCCTCCATTGAAACCTGTGTTGAGGGGGTGCTCACGAGGCCTGCTGTTCTCAGGAACCAGCCTACTCACTGAAACCCTGGCTCATGAAGGCAAAGAGCATTGCCCTTACTCCAGAGCAAAGGTACGCTCAGTGCCATCCGCTCTTTTGTGGAGAGGGCTTTTGGGCTTTGAAAGCAACGCTGGGGAATCAATAGCTGCTAGGATTGATTTTCAGATAGAGACTGCTCCGTGGCTAACGGTCGCTTCCCGTGTTCTCCAGAACAGAGACAAGATGGGGCCACGTTGGAGAATCGGAAAGATCTGGGATGCCTCGTGCCAGCACATCCATTGCAATGCCAGCCAAAACATTCACCATCAGTGACAGTTTAATGAGCATCGGTCAGCTGTTCAAAATGATCTTTTTGTGTTCTCAATAAAGCCTTTAAAAATAGTTCCTATGTGTCTGTGTTTTCCTTTGGTCCGTCCACCCGCACTTGGACAGCGTACTGTCCTTCCTTGGGGTCTTCCTCTCCTCCCACCCCACCCGCCGTGCTATTTTCTGCCCAGTGGCCTTTCCCTGTGTATTTCTAATTGGCATTTGTAGATTAGCCAGTTGCGGGCCTGAACTTCTGTGTTGTCATTTTTGCAGCCCAGCCAGTTGTAGGCCTGAACTACTGCATCTTCCTATTGGCATTTTCAGGCTAGCCGGGTTTGGGAATGGCAAGAGGAAGCACAGAGGTACAGGCATGCAGCTGGCTGCTATGCCCCTCCCTGCTCTCAAGCACAAGCACAAGTGCATGGCTAGAGGACTCCCTTACCCCCCCCCCCCCCCCCCCC
>QEPC01002388.1:11888487-11914378 GCA_003113815.1 Sphenodon punctatus | reverse complement strand
CCCCCCCCCCCCGGGCAGGAGCGCAGTGGGAGAGGACGTGGGTGTTTTCTCTGGTGGGTGGATTGCTGTGGGAATCAAGGCGGGTGGATAGGTTCCATGTAGGGAAGGCATGACTGGCCGATGGGGGTTAGGAAATGGTGCCTGCCCCTGAGCAACAGTGCTCACTGTTGCGGCAACCACATGCGTGCGCAGGGAGCCCTGGAGCTGACTGGACCGGGCCAGGCTGCTTTGCGTTGGTGCCTCCACATCTCTCTCACTCTCCTTGCTTGCCTGAATGATCATGCGGTCTGACCACTCAGACCGCTGCCAGAGGTGGGCCCAGTGCCTGTCCTCTCGCTGACGGTCCAGGTGGGCTTCAGCGGCAAAGGGCTACCAGCTGCATTCATGCCCGTTGCATTGGCAGACCTGTAGCAAGGCAACAAGGAAAGCCATTAGTTCAGACCACCCAACCCATCTGGCCTATGCTGCTGCTGGGGGCAGTTGTTGTGGTGGGATCCCAGTACCACGTAGTTCTCCTCCCACAATCACTGTAGAGGAGTAAAAAACATACAGAAATCAAGCATCACCGTCTCCCCCCCTGACTGCTATTTTGGCTTCTACCCCCGCTATCCTGCCATGGTGCCTTTTTCCCCTCGCTAGCCCACAGGCCTGCCATGGTGCCTTGCCATTCCCATCTGGTGGAGCTGTTTCCCAGCAATTTTCCTGCTGCACCTCCACACTCTCCTGGCCACCTGACAACACAGTAAAAAACCCAAACCTGTATAATTAGATAATAAACGGAAGCCTTTATCACGCAGCTGTGTAAATGCAAACACCCTCCCCCAAGGTGCATTAAGTTATTGTTTGCTGCCGCCGCCTCTTCAGAGGCGGCATCCGCGTCTTCCATGCCCTCAACAAGAACCTTGGGTAACTCCTCGAACTTCGGCTAGCTCTCAAGCTTGAGGGAATACACCATGAGAGTGCTCCAGGGCAGAGATGGGCGTGGGGGATGGATGTCCATGTTCAGTTATGGCTTCTATGGGGGAAGCAAGAGCGGTTGCAGTGGGAATGGGGGAGCCATATCCATCAACTTCTGGCCCCTGGTGAATGCGCAGCCATGCAGGTGGGATGTAATGATGGCTCCATCCACACAGAGATACCAGTCAAGGAGCTCATAATAGGGCAATGTTTGCCTCCTGTCACGTGGCTGGAGGCAAAGTTGTTGTTCCGGATCTCCTTGTACCTGCACCTCAAGTCTTTGTCCTACTGCCAGTACTGGTTCATGGCCTGGTTTAGCCCAGCAGTGCCATTTGTGCCGAGATTTCTTGGAACACGGCCTCGTTCCTGTAACACTTCACTAGGACGTATTGGGCCTTCTGCTCCCCCCATAGAGCGATGAAAGCCGTGGTCTCTTCCTCGGTCCAGGGAATCAGGTGTTGACGAGCAGATCGGTAGGCAGTGAGTAGCTGTGATTGAACAGTGAAGGCAGTGGTGCTGGTTGTTGCCTGGCTGAGACCCCTGAATGTTTGGGAGAATGACACATGATGGTTATGTCTTGATCTTGCAGAACTATGGCATGATATTTACAGATCTGCTGAATGTCCCCCAAATTCCGTTTGAAATCGCAGTCTGCAGAAACACAATATCTTTTTTTAAAATCAGGTTACTCTTGTGTACGGTTGTATTTTTCAGTTGTCCCCTCTGACCTTGATTTTATAAATTCTTTCATCTCCCCCAAATAATTAAATTTGTGGTGTTTTTTTTTAAAAAAAAACCACATGGAAAAATTGCTATAAAAGGATAAAACCACCCCTTAGCTTTTTTGCATGAGACAAAAGTCTTTCTCTGCATGCAGTCATTCATCGGATGACCTTGTCCTTCCCTTTCTCAAAAAGACACCAAAAGTACACACAGCTCGGTGCGTCTGGCCATTTTTGATCAAGTGCAGAAGGGAAATATTTAAAGCAGAGCTGAGTTTCTGTCCGAGAACGTTTTGTCCATCTGTGCATCTGAGCCATCAGCCTCTCAAAGAGCAAGTGAGAGGAGGGGAAAAAACCCCACAATAAATATGAAACAGATACTCCTTCTCCTGGAGTAGAACAGAGGAGGTATTGTACACTGCCCTAATATCCTAGTGTGTGTGTGGCAGTGTGTGTTGTGCCCTGCCCCCCTCTCTGACCTTGGGAGGCTTCTTGGAGATAATTAAATACGTTTGAAGGCAAAGTCTATGCACAAAAGCAGCCAGCTCTCCATGGCGGTTCTAACGCTGGGAATGAAGATCTCTCTGTGAGCTTGGCTGGCAGGAGAGAGGCAAAGGTTTTGGCAGCTCTGGGTGGGCTTTTTATTTCTGAAACCTTAAGCATCTCTGGCAAGAGGCAGCTTTCTCCACCTATCCCCATCTTCATTCAAGGGCTGCTGCTTTTGCATGCCCCATGCGCTTGCATGCTTCTTCCCTTCCATGCCCTACTGCGGCTCCTGCAATCATCTGGGAGTGCCTTCCTGTGGGTACCATCTGTCAGCCTTGTTCTTAGGATGAGGGCTCACAGGGAGATGCTCTTGTTTTCTGCCTCAAAGCTATGGAACCCCCTTCCCTCTGGGAAATGTTGAGCCCAGAGCCTGAGTGTCTTCTGGAGGTGGTGTAGGACTTCTTTGTTTGAAAAAGCATTTGGCGGGTGGGAATAGGCGTGGGTTGCGATGGGTGGTTGTGGGTGGGGACGGGCGTGAGAAATTGGGAAGATGTTATTGGGTAGTTCTGATAGAGGGTTGAGGGGGTTTTAGGCTATTTTTTGTATGAGTTTTATATATTTTGTACAAGTTTTTTATTGATGCGAGTCGCCCTGAGCCTTTGGGAGGGGTGGCACATAATAAATTAAATAAAGGTGTTGAATCCCTCGTGTAGCGCTCCCTCACTTATCGCCCACCCACCCATGGTCATAACCTCCACAAATCCTCTGGCAGTGATACCCAAAATCTCTTTCCCCCCCCCAAAGACTATGGCTTGCTTTCTTATCAAAGATTTTCTAAGCCACCTGCAGACCTGAACGCACTCTCATCAAAATGCCTTGTTTCCCACAAGGATGCTCAGCACTGGCGCTTGCTGAGAGGGAGGGTGGTGGATGGTGGGTGTTCTCTGTGGCCATGTTCTGATGGACTGAGAGAAACCAAAGTAACTGCTCTGCTTTAGTTGTGTTCAAATGAACGGTGTAACCAAAGTAACTACTTCGATTGAATTCAACTGAAGTAACTATTCCCCTTCAGAAGAGCAGTGTAAACGGAAGTAGTACTGTGTCATTTCTCCCCCTAGCCAAGACGTAAGGGGTTTTCAAACGTGACAGCACAGAGCATCACTATGCTTTAATCCTGCCCAGATTGAGGGCTCTCACTCCGGGCAGGATTTGGCCTGGCTGCCAAAGAAACATGACCGCAGCACCCCGGTCCGGGCCACCGCAGCACCCCGGTCCGGGCCACCGCAGCACCCCGGTCCGGGCCACCGCAGCACGGCCACAGCAGCACTTAGTCTGGGCTGTGACTCGGCCATGGACCAGAGTCACAGCCCAGACAAAGCGCTACCGTGGCCTGTGTTATGGCCCGGGCCAATATCTGGTGGCTGTTTCAGACGTGACGGCAGCACGGATTTCCACGTGTGGCAAAGCATGGGAATCTGTGCTATTGTCAAGTCTGAAAACCCCCACTGAACTCAGGTCGCTATTGGCACACTGATAAGCGTTCACATGAACAGCTACTTCAGAATATACACCCAAGGGGATTCGTGTGGTCCTGATTTTTCAGGAGTGTGCACTTCTCTTCCTGCTCCTGAATGACTTTGGTTTAGCGCTCTGTTTGTATGAATGCTTCAGGAGTATAATCAAAGTAAGGAAGGCCTAGCTATGTTGGATTAACTGTTGGATCGTGGCCTGTGAGACAGGCCTACTTGCCAAGATCATCCAAAGGATGGGGAGCAATTCTTCTCCCAGCACTCGCCTTCAGCTGTCTGAACAAAACTGGGCTTTCCTAGCCTTGATTCAGCCACCAACCCTGGTGTTCTCCTATTCTCATGAATACTAGTGGATATTGATAGCCAGCAATAGAGCCTTTGTGGCCTACTGGAAAAGGTATTGAACTTCAGCTTGGAGACCAGGGTTTCAAGTCCCATTCTAGCCATGGACGTTTGTGGCTTTGGGCAAGTCGCTATCTTTCACCCTCAGTTCCCCATGTGTAAAATGAGGGTGCACAGCCCTTAGACTACGGAGAGTTCGATATAAATGCAAAATGATAATCCCCAAACCGGTGGACTGAAGGGAGGATTGGACTTCATAGGTCACTACAGAAATGTGTAACAGCCAGTTAGACTAGATCAGGAGTGGGGATCCTCAGGCCTGGGGGCCAAACGTGGCCCACACAGCTAGTTTTTACGTGGCCCCCTTTCCGTTCCTGGATCTGGCCCCCTGGCCTCGGTTTCTGCCCTCAAGCACTGAAACACTGAGCTCAAAGTAAGGGAGCAGAGATGAGGGCCTGCCCACAAGGATGGGGGGACAAATCTAGGATGTGAACTCTCCTCTTCCATAGCGTGCCCCTTAAGGACCTCCGCTCCCAAGTTCTGTGTGGCCCTCCGAGCCTGTACTAATTTTAAGAGTGGCCCCTGGGTAGGAAAAGGCTTGCCCACCACTGGACTAGATGATCGTTGAGGGTGATCCAACAGTACGTTTCTGGTGTTTATTATTTATCATTTTTGTAGCACTTTCAGTGATCAGTATGTTTTACGTGCCATGGGCCTTATCCCGTGGATCCCGCACGCACCATGCGGAAACCGCACGCATCTTCATTGATGTCACAGCGTGCTGCGCGGAAACCGCATGTGGCTTGCGTGCGTGATTCGCAGGGCATGCGATCGGCCCCTATCTCTAATTCATCCTTGTGGCCTAACGGAGCCCACTGGGGTTTCCACTCTTGAACCCCAGCCTCCCGGCACCCCGTTACCCACCTTTCTGCTGCCACCAACCAGAAATTCCTTAGACCGTGAGTCTCACCCCTCTGGGAGAATGAGTCTTCTATCTTTCACTTAGGCCGTTTTTAGACGAGCGCAGCGGCGCCCGCGCTTGTTTGCCAAAAGACCCGGCAGTCCGTTTTACACGTGACGCCGACGCCGAATACACGCATGCGCGGGCGATGTGCATCCATTTCCGGGCACCAACTGACCGGGTCGGCGATCGGGGCCGGTCATACGCGGCCGTAAATGGATGTGCATTACATGCGCGTATTTGGCGGCGTCACGTGTAGAACGGACTGCCGGGTCTTCTGGCAAACAAGCGCGGGCGCCACCGCGCTCGTCTCAAAACGGACTGAGTTGGACATGCGCGGGCGATGTGCATCCATTTCCGGGCACCAACTGACCGGGTCGGCGATCGGGGCCGGTCATACGCGGCCGTAAATGGATGTGCATTGCATGCGCGTATTTGGCGGCGTCACGTGTAGAACGGACTGCCGGGTCTTCTGGCAAACAAGCGCGGGCGCCACCGCGCTCGTCTCAAAACGGACTGAGTTGGACAGGCCCTTAAGCCAGGATAAAACCGTTCCCGATTACTGCCGCCGGAGCGTACGGGGCGTGTACGCTAACACACACAGAGATCTTTTAGCTCAGAAAAAGGAATATTCCTTTAAACCAAGCATCACAGGTTACAAACGTGAGGTACTTTGAATCCTTGAGCAAAAGCAACTGATCAGAACACAGTTAGACTTGAGGGCCCTTTTTGTAGCATCTAACCTAAACTGGTCCCTCAGATGTAACATTCAATTACTCACAGCTTTAGGGGCGCCTTTGCCTTGCAGCAAAGGGGTTCAGTCCTTAGGTTCAGTTTAGTCCAAACAGGCCAGGAGCCATTCCTTCAGCTCCATAGAGTTCCAGTCAAGTCCATAGCAAAGTGTAAGTATCGGAGAGCAAACAGAAGTAAAGAGGTAGACTGCCCCCCGAGAGGCGTGGCTTTGGTCTTTTTTTAAAAAAACACCTGCCCCTCTTTCGTGATTGGTCCTTGGGAGGTTACCTGGCTGTACCTACTCCAATCAGAGAAAGATCCCCCCAGATATGCTGGCTGTAGGCCCCTTCCCCCGGTATTGCAAAATCCTGCCATAAAACCGGATGAGAAACCAGGCATAGTCAACCTGGAAACCAGAGTGTCAGTGAAGGTCACATGGAAAGGCAGAGCTGCTCCTAGCAGCTTCTGCCACAATCCTCACAATAACTCTGTGAAGCAGGTCATTACAGATGAGGGAACTGAGGCCGAGAGAGAGAGAAAGAGAGTTGCCCAAGGCTAACCAGTGAGTTCATGGCTAAGACGGGATTTGAACCCTGGTCTTGCAGCTCGAAGGCCAAATCTTTTTCTACTAGGCCACACTGAATTCAGTGATTCTGTGGGGTGTCATTTGTTACGATGAAAGGGAAAGAGGTGCTGCCTTCACTTAGAAGCTGACCCGCTTCTATTCCAGGATCAATAGCCATCGGGGCATTAAGTTGCCCGGCAGTGTCCACAGCTGGATTTTTATTGTGGAAGAAGAGAGAGGTGGCACGCGATGGTTGTTGGGGAGAGAGAGGAGGGCGGTCGTCAGCTGTCGAGACGCATCCTGATTTTCTGATGGTAAAGGTCACAGGCCTGGCCTCCCTTTTGTGGCAGACCTTTAAAAAACCCATCTTTCTTCCTGTCTCTGCGTCCCTTGACCTATTTTTTGCTTTGCTCTTTTCTGCAAACGGCAAGCGATGCTGTCGCTGGCTAGACCTCCCGGGGTCGGGTCTGCAATGGCAGAGAGCACGAAGGCGGAACCTCTACGGTGCATGCTACAAGGGCTGGGCTGGCCTCTTTGCTAATTTCCCAAGATCTCATTATGGGAATCGGAGAGGCTGCTATTCCCTTCTGTATTCCAGCCGTAATAAGAGAGGTGGCTACAAAGGAGCTGCCTTTAATGAGCTTCCACTTACCAGCAAACTTGAATGCTTCAGCACTATAGCTTTTGATTTTTAAATCATTCAAACAGCAGCTGTGGGCCTTTTAGACCAACCTGCTGTCGGAACACTCCCACCGTCTTGTCCAGAGTTTCCTCCAAATCCTTTTCTGATCATCTGTGAGCTGATCCTCCCATTGTTCCCCCACCACAGAGAGCCTGTCCGTAGCTTCCCTTCCCCTGCAGGGGTGAAATATTGTGTGAAGGGAAGTTTTTCTGTGCTTTGCAAACCCTCCTACTTCAGTGCTTAATTGTTGTCCTAGTCTCCTCCTCATCCACCCTGTTTGTCTGTTTCATCTTGTCTGACACTATGGGCTCATTCACACGCAACCCCATTCTCCCCTTGCCAACTCACCACTTATTCCTTAATGTGTGTTTGCTTGGCCCAGTAGCAATGTATTCACACAGCTGCTGATTCCCCTGCAGTTCTCCACCTCCTCCCACTCCCTACTTACATCCCAGCCCTGTATGGGAAAGCCCAGGCCCAGGTAGAGCATGAAGCCGGCCACTGTGCCCAATATACCTTCCAACCCGTCAAGCGACTGAAGAGGAACAAGCCCCACTCCCATGGCCAATAAGCTCCACCCCTCATAAAATAAACCCCACCCCCTCACACAAGTGGACAGATGTTCTCCTGCTTTCCATTGACCTTATTTTCTTGTTCCATCATCTCTCCATTGTCCTCTCAATGGCTTTTCCTGGGAGGCAACCAGGAAAGAGGTGCCAGAGGCTTGAATTCTGGTCTTTTGGGGCCTTTCTCCCAGAAGAGGGACAGTGGGATTCAGCACCCAAGGAGGGACTGATCCTCCTAAATCGGGACTGTTGGGAGGTGTGCCCTAGAGTCCCTGACAGCAGAGAATACTGCCTGTCTGTGCTCCGTGTGCGGATGCTGTAGAAAAGCCAGGGATGTATTCTCCTCTCTTTGCATCTAAGACTCCTCCGTGGTGCTGTTGTCTCGCCAGAAATGCTCTGGGGTTGGACTTCTGATTTCCATGCCAGAGGAGTCGGGGGGGGGGGGGCATCTCTTTTCTCCAGACGCTTATTCTTGCCTTCTCTTCCACAGCAACAGCTGGAGGAGGAAGCGGCCAAACCGCCAGAGCCCGAGAAGCCGATCTCGCCTCCGCCAATTGAGTCCAAACACCGCAGCCTGGTCCAGATTATTTACGATGAGAACAGGGTAAGTTGCTAAGTGATTCATAGAACCTTTCTGCCTGGGGGGTGAGTGGCTTGGGAGTGTTTTTCAGTGTGTATCACCTACCTTGCATATAAATATTTAGGTAGCTAAAATAATTGCAGGAACAAGGATTTTGCCTTTTGGCCAGGGGAAAACGTTTGCAGGTGGTTGGCAGGAAGAAACAGCACCCTCCCCGCTTACCTGCTACACAAGCCCCAGAGACTTATTTTTGTGGCATGGAGTCATTGCTTTCTTCTCCCCCCGCCAGCAATATTTGCTTGTATGAGAACTTGAGTTAAAATCCTTGCACAGGGCAGGCTAACCAAGCCACAGGGAGTGTGTCGAGAGGGTAAGTGGATCAGTGGCTTGTAAGATGGGGAGGGAGTGCAGTGTACTGCTTGGGGGCACCCTTAGCTTCTGATTGGAAGTGAACAGCATAGGATGGGGTCACCCAGTGCTTAATTTATAAAAATGAATGAATGAATGGTCAGAGTCCAAAACTGCCCCCCGGAAGCCATGCCCCTTGCTCCGGAGCTTGCCAGAGAAGGGAAATGAACCCTAGTGCCCAGCTAGCAACCCAACCGCTGGGCCACCCTGCCTCCCTACAGCTGAATAGAAACCAGGAGTTCTTATGATTTAATCTAGACGATGGCCAGCACAGAGGGAGTGGAAGGAAAGACGTTTGTGAAAGCCAAATAAACCTGTTTCCATCCCTGAAATGGCCAATATTGGCCTTTTAAACCTGGTCTATCACATTTGGGGGTGGAGGGAGGTTACACTCCGCTGGGAACATTTCCCTGGGCTGAGGCTCCCTTGAATTTAATTTAATTAGCCCCTCCACAAATTAAGCCCTGTGGTTACCCCATAATTGACCTGTTTCTTACACGCTTCCTCTGAAGCCTCAGAGTCTCTGATCTCTGTTGGAGACAGGAGACTGACTGGGCTAGATTGTCCATTGATCTGCCCAAGCATAGCGGTTCTTATAAGGTAGCTCTGCTGTGACAAACGGACCAAGCACAGATGCATGCTTCCTCCTCGGCTAGTTTACCTGGGTTATCACCAAGAAATGGTGGCATGTATCCACTAACGGGGACAAGCTGGTCAGAGAGGCTTTGGTGGATATTTGTCCCTTGTTTGGCGATGGCTTAGCCCGTTTCAGAGTATTTGTGATGGGGATCCCTTGAGATTACAGTTGGCAGGCGTTGTCAGAGTGCTATTAAGTGGTGCCGTCGGGTGATTGTGATGCCGTTTACCTTGGACGGAACCTGATTTTGGAATATCTGGGACTGGCAATCCTGTAGTGTTTGTGCTGAGCTCTTGATCGCAGCCGAGCGGCCATATGTTTGCATGTAGGCACCTCTGACTCACCTGAGTGAAAGCAACCTGATTTCTGTAGGGCTATGTTGGCCAGCAGGTCTCTTTTGGGCCCAAGCTTGCAAACCTTTGGCCAGCCAGTGCAAAACCTTGGACTCTTCAGTTCAGTTGAATTTGGCTATATTGGCAAGACAAAATGCATGCGGGTGTTGCCAAAGTTGGAGAGATGGACAGTGTATGGGATTAGAGTCTGGGGTATGGGCAGACTCGGGGATCAGGTCATAGTGGAGTCCAAGGTTCAGAGCAAGGCAAGGGCCAAGGAACAGGGAGGGGAGAGGTTAGGCAGAAAAAGGAGCATATCAGGTGATCCACCTATCTTCCTGGTGCTAACAGCTGGCTTTATATCCTGGCTGGCAGCCAGTCAGGGAACTGGAAGGCATGAGGAGGGTTAACAGGTCCAGAAAGCCGTGGTGGCACTATGGAGCCGGGTGCTGCTGCAGGGACCCTGCATTTGAGGGTTTGAGACCTGCGTCCTGCTGGACAGGGCCTTCATGTACGGCAAGGACAAAAATAAACCCCGGAGGCTAAAGTTTGATTCCCTGTGTCTGTTGGTCCGCACTCTTGATCCCAGTAGCAAACTGCTGCATGGCCATCTCCCTCTTTTCTGGATCAGACAGAGTTTATTCCTCATCATTTTTTTTGGACTGCGCTCTGGTGCAAATCCCGCTAAGTTGTGGAAGCTCCTTTTGCACGTTTCCTCGTATTTGCGACATCCGAGAAAGTCTTCCTCATTCTCAACCTCTTCTCTACTTAGACGGGATGATGGCAATTACTGAAGATAGGATTCTATTCTCATTCAGAGCTTATTTTAGTGCCTCACTTGATGCAACCCTGGTGAGCGCCGCACTTGGCCCTTCCTTTGCTTGCCAAAGAACAATGTTGCAGAGGCTAATTTTTGTCTCCTCTTCATCTTCTTCAGTGTGCTGGTGCCTGACAAGTCCTCATGGTTTAAGAGAGGCTTAAGAAATTGTGCTGCCTTTATTTAATACCGTACATCCCTATCAGAGCCAGCACAAAAAGAGCAGGAAAAAGACCAGTTCGAAGAACCTGGCACTGACCATGTCTTTAATGCTTTACAGAGGAGTTGAATTGGAGGTGTGCTGGAACCTGCCTTGATTGCAAATTCATTAAACACAGTGTCTGCAAGAGGAGGCCTCATGGCGAAATGTATCTTGCTGGGTGCTTTGCATTGACATGAGAAAATTGGGCCCCTTTCATTCTCATTTAGGTGTTGAAAGTCACCAGTTGTTAATTGTTTTGAAAAGCAAGCCCTTTGAATCCAGCTCTGAGTCGCCAAATTTCCAGGTGCCTGACTTTTCAAGATTACAGGCCCTGGGTGCTCCTCAAAGGCACCACGATGATTTCTTCTGCTGCTGTTCTTTATCACCTCCATAAAGTCTGGAGGGGCGTGTGCAGCATTTCATGGGGACGTGGAAGGGTGGGAATCAAGATTTTTTTCAAAAGGAAGTAGCATTGTTGAGCTCTTTTAATGGGGCCTCACTTGTTATATAAGGACACTGGCGACTGTCTGAAAGTCAGATCCTTAAAGCCTCAGGCCTGGGGGCCAAATGTGATCCACGG
Organism: Sphenodon punctatus; assembly: GCA_003113815.1. Taxonomy (NCBI): domain Eukaryota; kingdom Metazoa; phylum Chordata; class Lepidosauria; order Sphenodontia; family Sphenodontidae; genus Sphenodon; species Sphenodon punctatus. The sequence goes on along the minus strand of QEPC01002388.1, from coordinate 11,903,280 downwards.
CTAGTTTTTATTTGGCCCCTTCCAGTGCCTGGATCTGGTCCCTGAATCCTTTTCCTACCCTCAAAGCACTGGAAGACTGAGCTCAGGGGAAGGGAGCAGAGATGTGAGAGCCTGCACATGAAGATAGGGGGCTGATCCATGACACAGACCCAAAATCTGGACTCTCCTCTTCCCGAGTGGGCTCTTTAAGCTCCCTCGCCCACAACGTCTATTCAGCCCTTGAAGCTTGTTCTGATTTTTCAAAGTGGTCCCTGGGAGGGAAAGGATTCAGGGACCAGATCCGGCTTTAAAGATTTCAACAGTGGGGCACCCCAAAATCACCAACAACTCATACCTGATTAGAAAGAAGTTCATACTCCGGAGCAGATTTGTTCTGTCTGTGAAGACACTAAACACATGGCTGTTCAGGCAATAATGATTATTTGTTAATTTTAATAATCTTTTCTGTATTCAGAATGCTTTACAATCCTTATTTAGTTCATCTTCACAACAACTCTGTGAGGTAGGCCATTATTATTCCCATTTTACAGATGGGGAACCGTGACTGAGAGAGAGTGTCTTGCCCAAGGGCAACCCTGTGAGTTTATGGCTAAGACAGGAATTGAACCCGTGTCTCTCAGGGCCATGTCCACCACATTATCCACCAGGCTACATTGACTTTTTGTTTTGTTAATCTAAGAAGAGTATGAAATCTCTGTTCTTTTCCCTCCATGTCCAGTCACTGCATACATGTGAATGGTTTGCAAAGTGGGGTTATTACCACTGGGGCAAATACCTCAGGGATGATGAATCTGGGGGTAACCTGTTCATGTGGACAAGGCTCAAGTGTGTGTGTTCCCCTTTCTGGATGCTGTTGGGCATTATGGATTGTGTGCAGCACTAATAGAAAGTGTTTCAGGAGATGAGGGTAGTGAAAGACCAGAAAAGCTTGAGGCTTTGGGAGAATCAACTTAGCCAGCCATTGGATGACCTACTTTCTCTTTGCATAAAGCGCTAGATCTTCAAGGGTGAGTGGATTCTAATTTTAGCCAAGCAGTTCATCTGGGACTAATCCCCCGTCCCCCCCGTCCCTCACCCAACATGTTGGGTAACAGCTGAGAGGAACAGTGTTATGTAGTAGGAGAGGATGGTGCACATTGGAGTTGTCTTTACTAAAGCAATTCCAGTCTCTCCTTCATATGTTTGCCTTAATCCTGTTGTATTTCCTTTCTGACCTGTGACTCGCTTTCCATGCATGGTTTCCACTTTATTTATTTATTAGCATTTTTATCCTGCCCTTTTTTCAAAGGCTCTGGGCGGCTTACAGAAATATAAAATACAATTAAAACATTAAAGTACAATTCAGAAAAAAACAAAAAACAAAAGAAACCCCCGCTCCAACCCCAGTCCACCAACCCTCCCAGCTAATCCCTATCCCCGCCTGCCAAACGTTTTACTAAAAAGGGACGTTTTACACCGCCTCCAGAAAAGGCCCAGGCTCGGACTTAAGCAGATCTCCAGGGGGAGGGAGTTCCACAGGACCAGGGCAATCGCTGAGAACGCCCTCCTGCGGGCCCCCATCATACAAACTAGAGTAGCAGGTGGAACCCACAGGAGAGCGCCCCTGGCCGACCGCAGGGACCGCGATAGAACAGGCGGTCCTTTTCCCCCCATCAGGGAAAATATTCATCTTTGAGAAGTGCAACCTGTGAACCGCGTCTTGCTGTAGCTAGTGCATGGGCAGGTTAGCTTATAAATTTATAATGCCCAGTGCACCCCATCCTAAGGGCTCGGAGCAGGTAACATCATAAAAACAAACATAGTTGTTCTTTTGGGGGTTTTGGGTTTTTTTGAAGAGAGAGAAAAATAAATAAGATTTTAAAAACAAGATGCAAACGCCCTATCTACACTGGCCCAAACATCTGACCAAATAGAAAGGTTTTGCATTTCTTTCTAATGCTGCTCAGGCTTCGATAACCCTCCAGGGAAAGGAAGTTCCAAAGCTGTGGAGCAGCCACCAAGAAGGCCTCTCTGTGTCCCTTCATCGTATGGGCTTGGTACACTGATGAACTTGCTAAGGGGTTCCTCTCTGCTGACCCAAGGGACTGCAGCACAGCATAGAGGAGGAGGAGCCTTTCTGTTTTTCCTTACAGCAGTTTGAGTTCATCTTGGAGAAGGCTGTGGGTAGGATGCTAAAATCCGAAGCTGCCCCAAGCTGCCATGAGCAGGAGAGTGCGGGGTATAAGTGAAACAAAATAAAATAAATAAAGAATAAACTTGCAGTGTCCTGTTCTGGTGCCCCAGGGACACTGACTGACTCAGCTCAGCAGTCCCCCTGGAGCCTGTCTCTGCCAGAAACAGAGACGCAGGCGAACGTACTGTATACGGCATTGCAAGTTTCCGGCTAATTCTCTGCAGTGTGACCCTGCACTCTGAGTTGTCCAGCCTCTCCCTTTTACACTTACACACACACAGTATGAGTCAGCAATGAGATGTCATTGCAAAAATGGCAAAAGTTATTTTAGGCTGCATTAGCAGAAGCCCTGCGTCCAAGGACACATACAAAATTAAACCAGTTTATCAGAGTCAAAGCAATTATTCTGGTTTTAATAACTCCAGTATTGTTCATGCAATATTCCTAAACTGATCTAGTACCACCGCCATCTGCCCTTAGTGGCCATGTCATGAAAGTGCCCACAGTGACCCCTATCCCTTCATGCCTTGCACACACAGCATTCTGGGATGAATTCCATCGAGTTCTCTGCAGGAGAGACACTTTCCCCCGCTGCCTGGGAATGATTTGTGTACCGTGTCTGCCAACCAAACACAGAGAGGGTTCAGTACTTTAGCTTAAAAAGCAAAAGGGAGTATCTGCTCCTGATTATTCTGAGGGGGGGGGGCACACTTTGCCTCCTACTCCTGAATTTTGCTACCTGACGTGCGAACAATACCGAGGGATGAGTGAGCTAATCAGCTGAGACTTAAGACCTCGGGAGGAATGGCGTCACTTTATTGGCACTGGTGAAACCTCACCTGGAATATTGTGTTTGGTTCTGGGCACTGTGTTTTGAGGAGGATGCTGACAAACTAGAGAGGTGTCAGAGGAGACCGCAATGAAGACGGTAACGGGGCTGGAATGCAGGTCCTACAAGGCTAGGCGGAAGGAATTCGGAATGTTAGCTCAGTGGTCCCAGCTGACATTCCTATGTCCAGTGTTCTCTCTGCCATTGATGTCTGCTCGTCTAGGGCTGGGCTGCCGGTGCTGTCCCCTAGCTTGGCTGTCTCTCTCCTGGCCTTGCAGCTGGGCTGCCTCAGCTTCTTTCAAGTCATTTCCTCTTCAAATTCCTCCTCTGCTATGTCGCCCTCCTACTTGCTGGGGTCCAGGAGTGACTAAAACCGCCCAGGATCCCACCATTCCCCCTTGCTGCCACACTCTTCCCCACCCCCAGCTTGCATCCTTAACCTGGCTTTAACTTCTCCCCTCCCTGCCTCTCCCACCCATCCTCAACCCTCCCCACTCAGTGCCTGCCCTGTCGCCTCGCTCCAGTCTGTCAGCATTCTTCCACATGCATCCCCTACCCCATCCCACTCACATTTACTCTTCCTCTCTCCCGCTGAACCCTCACCTCTCCCTGGGGACATCTCACCCCTCCTGTCCTTCTGCCCCCTGGCCAGCTCCCCACTTAGTGACATTCATCCCTCCCTACAGCCTTCATGGACTAAGAAGCTGGGTCTCACAATGTCTGTGCTTCTGAGGCTGCTTGTGGTTGCTGCAGGCTGGGAGAAAGTCTCACCCTGTCAGTTCCCGTGAGCCAGTTCCCCCGTTCAACCTTGCCTGCAGCAACATGGCCTTCTTTCCCCTCGGGGCAGCACACCAAGAGAGGATCCGAGCCTGCCTTGCTGCAGCTTCAAGGATGTAGCAAAGGGAAGGACGTGCCCTGGAGACTGGGTGCTTTTCATCCCTCTCTTCTAAGGCGGGCGTGTCAGAGCCGTCCCTTTAAGCGAGCACACGTCAGCCTCTCTTTCAAGTGTTGAGCTCATCCTTTCCCTCTCTCTTTGGAGAGTGAGCGAGAGAGAGAAGCGAGTTCACGTCAGGACAGCTTTTTTCTTCAGTGCCTCCGCCGCCCTGTCAAAGAAGAGTCTCCTGGCAGAGCGATTAAACTGCAGCCTCGCTAGGTGCTGGATTGAAAGCCCCTCTGTTCTCTCCTGCGGGGGCGCGGACGGCTTTGTGGCACCACGATCCCTTTCATGCTTGGCTGTCAGGCTTTCGGAAAACCCAATTTGATGCCATGCAGTGGGTGGAAGGAGGCAACAAATGCCTGTCTGGCCCCTGGGATTGTGTCTGTGGAAATCAATAAGATTAAATTTTAATTCGCTCTCTGTCTCGGCGCTTGTTCCTTCAAAAGGGCACAGCTCTCTGTCTATAAATACATAGGCCGTTAGGCTGTAAAATTGAAATTCAAAGGGCTTGCTTTACTGTTAGCCTTTTCTTACACCCCCCCCCCCCCCCCACACCCACACACACACACACACACACACACACACACACACACACACACCCCCACACACACACCCCCACACACACACCTCCCTTCTGGAAGGTGCATTAATGCTGAAGAGGCTTTATAGGAGCCAGTGAGGCAAATGGATATACAAGGAATATAGTCAACCCAGACACAAGCATCAATCATATATATATATCCTCTTCAGCATTAATGCACCTTCCAGAAAGAGATGAATAAAGGGATGGAAGCTTTAGCGTTCCCATCCATTCTCCTGCTTGCTGTTTTAGCTTTTCTGGTATATCAGGACAAACCAACTAGCTCCAGGGCAGGGAACCTTTTCCCACTTGGCAAAATAGACCCTCGAGACGCCCCCACGTCTGGACACCCATCGTCCACATGAGGGAGCGTCTTGTGTAAATGTGGGTGTGTGCTTTCATGACCCACGCATCTAACACAACACACACACACACACACACACACACACAATGCACGGAGCAGTTGGCGGAAACCCCAGTTGTTCGATGCGGGGGGAATGGGTGTGCGCCCGTGTGCTCTGGCTCCTCCGGCCCACCCAAGCTGTGGTGCGCCCACAGACCACCCTCGCGCCCCCCGTGCCCATCTAGAAATGGCCATAGTACAAGCTCTGAGAGCCACAAGGAAGTTATGGACAGGGGTGCTTTCTGGGTGTGGTCAGGAAGGGGGGGGGTTCCAGATCATGGATCTAGCCCATATACTTGCGTGCATGCTCCCTTCCCCTGAGCTCAGCTTTTCAGTGCTCGGGGGCAGGAACTGGTTCCAGGGACCAGATCCAGGAACTGAAAAGGGGGCACATAAAACCTTCCTGGGGCCACATTTTGGAGGGGGATTCTGAGGGAAATCCATGAATCACAGACCCGCATTTGGCTCGGGGTCCTGCACATAACTCCTTACAAGGGCAAGAGCCTGTATATCCTAATAGATAAAAGGACCTGGAAGATGAGGGTTCAAATCCCACCTCAGCCATGAATTTGCAGGGTGGCCTCGGGCAAGTCACCCTCAGTTTGCCATCTGTAAAATGGGAATAATGATGATGACCTACCTCCGAGGGTCATTGTGAGGGTGAACTAAATAAGGATTGTAGAGCACTTTGAGCACTGAAAGCACTATAGAAATGATAACTAAGGGTGACCGCTGAAATGCTGCCACGGACTTACCTGTTCTGAGACTGGCACCATGGCTGGGATCCAGCCAGCCCCCAGACTGATGTGACGGTGGCCTGGCCGCCAGGGAGGGTGTGGAGACACGGAGGTGCGTCTGCCCTGCCCCCGTGCTGCATCCAGCTGCCCGCCACCCGCCCTGACAGGCGGCCAATGCCAGCCGCCATAGTGCTGGCTCCCTCACCACTCGGGACCACAGTGAGTAAAGCGCGTGAAAGCCTGCTTTACTCCAGGTCGGGCAGTGGCATCCTGACTGTGGCAGCGGCTCGACTTCCCCGTACCACACCCTGGGCTAGCTGCCATCATGGTTGGGATCCAGCGCGTGCAAACATCTGGCAGCCAGGAAACGGCCGTGAACTAATGCGGAGAAAAGCGTGGCAAAGCGGCCCACCTTCATGTTTGAAATCCCCCTACTCATGAAATGCTGCAGCCTTTGCCGGTAGGGCCGATAAGCCCTGCTGCCTCCTGTGCTTGCTTGAGCACTGGGCTCCATTCCTCCCCTTTAGGGGCATTGCTGTTAATTGCTCTCGAGATGCCCAGATATTGCAATGACAGCCTAAATCAAATAAAAGGGAAAGCTTTTGTTTCTTCTGCTCGTTTTTAAAAAAATCTAGTTTCCGTTGCAGCTCGTGTTCTATTAGTGGATGAGTTTCTTTGTGCTCCTGTTCCGTTTGGGCAGCTTTTAAAAACCCCAAATCAAGAAAGCAACCCTGGTCAGCTTCACTTTCCATTCTTAGCCGCTGGCAAGTCAATTTCATCTTTAGGTTCTTACGTGCCTGGTACAAAGCTAGAGGTGTCGCAGCAGAACGATTAATCGGAGGGGGAGTGGGGGAGCCCTGGCTTCACTGCAGCACTATTTCTGTAAGCCTTCAGTGTGATTTTTAAATGGGGATTTCATAGCTTCAAAAAGAAAAAGATACGGCTGTGTTGAAGTGCCCCACGCCTCTGAACATTTTGATTTCCGCCCAAGTTTTAAAGAAAATTGAGTGTCTTCCCCCCCCCCCCCCCCCCCCCCCTGTATGCTGCCTCTGAAATCTGGAATTTCACGAGTGTCTTTGAAGGGAATTTTGCCCTTTACTGCGAGTTCTGCAGACCAAAAAAAATCTTGTTTTCCTTGCATCAAGGGGTGCTGGAAATAATTGTATTAAATGCAGTCGCTCTCCATAGCTCTGAGGAGGAGACTTCTGTGCAGTGTCTCTTCCTCAGCTTGACAAATGGATGATTTCCTATAATTGCTCAGAGGACGAGACTTTAGTATTATTATTTCCAAAGGCCCCTCTGAGGTTCTAAAATTTCAGCTTACTCTGCTTTAGGGCCCGTAGCATTTAAAAATATTATTATTATTATCATTATTATTATTTTATTTATTATAATATTGGTGTTTTTTTTTAAATTGTAAAATAGGAGATAATCTGGCCAGCCACGGGATAGGAGCCTGGTTTAGTCTCCACTCTCGAAAGTCTGCAGTCTGCCATGTTGTACAATAAATCTAGCCACAGAAACCCACTTGGAGGAAACTTAGAGACCAGAGCAGAATAGAAACACTTTGCTCCATCGCGCGCTGCACAGCAAGTCTCGGGAGTGTTATTCAGATGCATCCCCGGTGGCCCATTTCCCCACTTTTTCTTCTTCTTCTTTGTGGGTTAGTCATTTGCAAACGAAGTTGGTGCTGCGCGGCACAGCACGTGGCACCTGCAGTAACGCTCTGACGCTACGGTGCCTGCGCTTGAAAACTCCCTGCTTTCGTAACGAGACAACGGGGTGAGATTTGCAGCCTCTCCTATGGGTTGTGAAGGGAGCTCCCTTGGAGAATGCTGCTCATACTCGAGAGAGGCTAGACAGCCCTGACGGGAAGGGAAGTTTTAGAAGGGCAGCGTGCATCCATAGTGTTCTACGTTGTGGGAACGATGAGCGTCGGCCCTGGCTCAGGGTTCCGTTATGGTAGACTCTGCTAAAACCGCGCAAAACGACACTTCTCTGGAAGACTACCTCGCCCCGCGTGTCCTGTCGCAGCCCCTGAGGTCTGCCTTCTTGCATGTATCATCAGCCTCTCAAGTCCGTGCAGCAAGGAGAGACGGGGAGGAGCTCTCAGTGGCTGCTCCCCAATTATGGCACTCCCTCCCCTTGGCGATTTATCAGAGCCTGAGTCGGTGCATTTTCTGAAAGCAATTCAAGGCTCTTATTTGGCAGGCAGGGATAGAACTTGGGGAGGCTGGGGATTTTAAGTGATTTCATTTCCCTATTTCTCTTTGATTTGTTTTGATATGTTGTCCCTTACCTTGATTCCTAGGGATACGTTGGGATATAAAAGGAATAAATACTCATCATACAGGCAGAAAATAAAAAATAAAAAAATAGTCCCCGTCTCTAAGGGATGGATACAAAGTCGTTTTGAGAGCATGCAAGCTTTCAGGCCACACAGGGCCCTTTCTCGGGCACGTAAGAAGTTAAAAGGATGGATGGAGCAAAACAGACCAGGCGAATGCTGGATCACTAGGCAGGGAGTTGTTAGGGGTGAAAGCCATAAGCATTTGAAGGCATTGAAATACAGTGAGAGGAAGGTGTCGGAGGCAGCAGCAGCCTGTTACTCGTGTCTAGCTAGCGTGGCTTACTGAGTTCACATCTTTATCCAGCCCAGTGATTTCGGAATCCAGGGGTAGCCAGACTTTTGGTGCATGTGATCCACTTGATTCAGGCAGTTTATTTATTTATTTATTTATTTATTTAAAATGTGTATCCCACCCCTCCTGCCCAAAGGCAGCTCAGAGCGGCGAACAACACAAAAGATTTAATAATAAAACATTTAAAAACAAATCAACAAATTTTAAAACAAATCATAAAACTCACCCTCCCTCCCAAGCCCTATCCCCCCCCCCCTCGCCAAAAGCCTGGTGGGACAGCATGGTCTTACGCAAACGTCGAAACGACAGGAGGGTGGGGGACAACCGAACCTCTGTCTCTTATACACATCTAGATGTGTATAAGAGACAGGCCCCACGTAGAGCGCGTTGCAGTAATCCAGCCTCGAGGTGATGAAGACATGGATGAAGGGGGCGAGGTCAGAGTCTGAGAGATACGGCCGAAGCCACTGGACAAGATGTAACTGCCAAAACGCACTCCCCGCCACGGCCACAACCTGAGATTTCAGGCTGAGCCGTGAATCGAGGAGCACACCCAGACTCCGTACCTGCGAGACCGTGGGCAGGCGAAACACACCCCATCCCCTCCCCAGAGGAGATTCAACCACTCCCAGGCCCTCACCCACCAACATCACCTCCATCTTGTCAGGATTCAGCTGCAGATGGCTCAACCTCATCCAAACCCCCCCAGCTGACAGGCACTGGGAAAATAAAGAGACTGCCTGGCCTGGGTCGATGGAAAAAGAGAGGTAGAGCTGAGTGTCATCAGTATGCTGATGACACTGCATGCCCTGAAACCCCCTCATGATCTCCCCTAACGGCTGCATATAGATGTTAAACAAGAGGGGGGACAGAATGGCACCCTGCGGGACTCCACACGTGAGGTCCCGGGAGGAAGACGTACACTCCCCCAAGACCACCCCGTGAGTTCTCTCACCCAGGAATGAACAAAACCAGTCCAAGACCGTCCCGCCAATCCCAGCACGGTCCCGCAGGCAAGTCACCAACACCCCATGATTGACTGTCGAACGCAGCCGAAAGGTTTAGCAGGACCAGTAAGGTCTGATGACCCTGGTCCAACGCCAGAAGGAGATCGTCAACCAAGGCCACCAAGGCCGTCTCCGTACCATACCTAGGCTGAAACCCGGACCGAGAGGAGTCAAGGAAACCGGTGCGGTCCAGGTGTTCTTCTGAGCTGCCGTGCCACAGCCCGTTCAATAACCTTCCCTAAAAAGGGAAGGTTAGAGACCGGCCGATAACTGGCAGGAGCATCAGCGTCAAGAGATGGATTCTTGAGCAGGTGCCTAACCACAGCCATCTTCAGACATTCAGGCATCCTGCCCTCCCGAAGAGAGGCACTAACCACCCCAGCCAGCAACAGCCGTAGCGTCTCCTGGCTGGCTTTCACCAGCCAGGACGGGCAAGGATCTTGTTCACAAGCAGTGGCACGAACAGATCCCAACAAGGACTCCACATCGGCAGGCGACACCATCTGAAACCAATCCCACAAAACAGGACAGGACAGGGCATCCATAGCCCCAAGATGATCCTCTGCAATAACTGCAGAACCAAAATCGTGGCGGATGCGAGCGATCTTATCTACAAAGCACTCGATAAACCGGTCACAGCGATCACTGGATTGCTCCAGGTCCAGGTGGAGAGAGGCAGGACTGACCAAACCTTTCACCTCCCGGAAAAGCTCCGCTGGACGTGACTTTGCAGATGCAATAAGGGCAGCAAAGAACTGCTTCTTCACTGCCTGCACCACCACAGCATAGGCCTTTAAACTGCTCTTATGCTGCGATCGATCATACTCATCACGAGTCCGGCGCCACCGGCGCTCCAACCGCCTGCTTTCACGCTTCAAACACCGCAGGCCCTCAGTAAACCAAGGAGACCTGCGGGAGACTCGGGAGGGCAGCAGATGCCTGGAAGCCACTCTGTCAATGGTCTCGGCCAACAAGGTGTTCCAGAAGGCTACGAGATCATCGACCGAGCGGATATCAAGGTCCTGGGGAGACTCCCCCAGAGCATTCCGGAACTGATCCGGTTCCATAAGTCTCCGGGGCGAACCAATCTAATAAGTCTTGCACCCCGTTGGGGGCTGACATGCGCCAGGATGCACGCCTTAAGGAGATAATGGTCAGACCATGACAAGGGCTCCATCCCTCTGACTTCTACTAACTGACCCCACGTCTCAAGGCCGGTGCAGAAAACCAAATCCAGTGTATGTCCCTCCTTATGTGTGGGGCCACAGATGATTTGGGACCTGTCTCTTATACACATCTAGATGTGTATAAGAGACAGCCTCATGTGTGGGGCCACAGATGATTTGGGACAGGCCCATGGTTGTCATGGAGGCCATGAACTCATGCCTCGCTCCTCCAAGATTGGTGTCAGTGTGGATGTTAAAATCCCCCAGGACCACTAGGCTGATGCTGCACAGAGAACCCAGCCGGAACAAGATCGCTCAGAATAGGGCCCGATTCGTTGTCCAGCCAGGTCTCTGTAATACACACGAGGTCGGCGTTCCATTCCGGGATTAACTCCCGGATGGTAGATGACTTATTAACCACCAACCTCGTGTTTAGCAGCACCAGACCAAGGCCTGGGGTCTCCTGGGCCTCGACCCACAACCTTCCCACATGGGGGGTTGAGGGGGGAATGGGCACAAGGCACCGCTCCCTCCTCACTGATGAAATGCCCCTCCCCTTTGGACCATATCTCCCCCGACCCGTAACAACCCCAATAGCTGTAGAAGTCCTCCCATCCTCAGAGAACCCCGTTCGACACCCACCCTCTATGGGGTGCCCCGACAGGCCGGCGAGAGGGACTCCAGCCCCCCTCTCCCTGGGACTCCCTCTCTCATGGGGAGAGACGTCAGGCAATCTACCAGAATTCTTCTCCTCCCTCGACTCACAGCTCCAGGGCAGCTCAGCAACTAGTTTCAGGAGTGACGAGGAGCAGTCCCCTTAAGACAGAGCTTCCCCATGACGCTGGAGGAGCTCTCCTAGCCCATCTTCTCCTAGGACTCCAGTCCCGACCCCCTCCCCAAAGATTAGCTTCCTCTCCACGCTGACTCGTAGCTAATCATCTTCTTGGTCATATACCCCTGCAGTCTAGTTCCGGATTTTCTTTTCAAGGTGTTCGACAAGCTCCCTTTCAGGACAAGGAATGAGAGATGAGGAATGTCCTTGCTGACCATAGGGAAGCTGCAGCTAGTGCAGAACGTGGCAGCCGGGCTCCTTTCAGGGTGGGTGGCTGCGAGCACATTCCACCTGTGCTTCAGTCTGCACTGGCTTCCAATAGCTTTCGGGGCACAATTCGAGGGGCAAAGCCTTAAATGGCCTGGGTTCCACGTCTCTGAAAGAGCAGCTCCTCCCTTGCGCTCCCTGCACGCAATCCCTGCGGTCTGCCACATGTGCGCCCTCTTCCAGTGCCCTCTGCCCAGCAGGGCCGTATGGGGAGGGCACGCAGAGAGGGGTTCTCAGCGGCTGCCCCACTACTGGGGGACTCCTTTCCCTTGGAGCTTGCCGGAACATTTTCCAGAGACAATGTAAGACGGGTTTTTGAGGGATGGGGAGGAATCCTTTGTTAGCTGGGGAGAGGGGTTGGGGGCTTGTAAGAGATTTGTGTGTGTTTTTCTGTCCTTTTATTCTTCTCTGGTTTCCGTGTTGCAAGCCACCCTGAGCCTTAGCGGAAGAATAGGGCGTACATTTAAATTAAGAAATAAATGCAGTGTTCTTCGTTCCTAAATCTTTTTTCCCCGATGTTAATTCACTAAAATTGCTACAGCCGTTTTCGGCTGCCCTAACAAAAGCATCGCCTCCAAGTCAGCAGAGGTAATAAGTCCACTCTGTTCAGCGCGAGTCAGTCCTCCCCTGGAAGATTGTGTTCAGTTTGGGGCACCTCATTTCAAGAAGGACATTGTCAAGTTGGAGTGGGTTCAGAGGAGGACAACAAAGATGCTTAAAGGGTCTGGAAGCAAGTCTCATGAGGAAAGGTTGAAGGAACTCTGTTTAGCCGAGCAAAGAGAAGGTTAAGGGGAGACTTCCCACACCTAAAGGGCAGCCACCAAGAAGAGGGCAAGGAACTGTTCTTAATGGCTACAGAGAACAGGACTAAAAATAATGGCCTCAAATAAAATATTAAAATTATATAATTTTTATAATGTTACAATTTTATAATCTTACTGTATGACCATGGGCCAGTCACAATATTCTCTCAGCCTAGCCTACCTCACAGGGTTGTTGTGAGGATTAAAAGTGGTGCTTATTAGTTCTATGTAAAGCACTCCAAGTTCCTATAAAAATGAAGATACGATGACAGGAAAGTAGATTTTGACTCGGTATCAGGAAACCCTTTCAAACAGTAGGAGCAGTGCAACGATGGAACAAGTTGCCTAAGGGGGTTGCAGCCTCTCCGTCACTGGCGGCTGGGCAGCCACCTGTCGGGGATGTTGCAGCTGTCGTCCTCCTGCTCCTAAGCAGGGGATTGGACTAGGTGACCCTCAAGGTGCCCTCGAACTCTGACATTCATGGGGAGATGGTGTTTGCACCAATGGCGCTAGAGGAGTTGTGTTGCTTTGAGGAGGTTAGAATCCGGCCTCTTGATTTCAGTCACAGGGGGATGCTCCTTAGCCCGCTGTGGTGGATGTGTGAAGTGAACTGAGTGTCTGGGGGAGGATGGGCTATGTAGGCAGTGTTTCCCAGCACTCCTGTGTGTGTGTGTGTGTGTTCCTGGTTTGTTTGTCTCCATTCATGCAGGGCATGCCTGATCCTGAATGGAAATACTTATATTCTGACACACACACACACGCACGGGGCGAGGTTATAAATAAACCCACGATCATGGTTCAGCGGCGGTGGCTGTGAGCGTTTACAGAAGGGTGGTTGGAAAAACTCCAAGAAAATGCCTCCCTCTAATTTCAGTTCCTCTTTCTCAAAATAACTCTGTTTCCTCATTTTCCCTTTTGGTTTACGGAGGCCTCGAGCCAGCTAACCCCTTGGGCAGGCTGAGCCATGTGGGTATCTGAGAGGAAAGTGTGGCAGTCCCGGCAGGAAGCTCCTGTTGTTGTGTAGCTGCTGGTAGATATTTCTTCTGTCCAAAATTTCAGGGAAGGCTCGTGTGCTCAATTTTGAGACTCCTATGAAGAGAGTTTTCAGAGAGATCCGTGGCGGATTCCTTACGTGTGCAACGATCTCAATTTACTTTAAGGCAATAGCCAGGCCCCCATGTTTACTGTTTCCCCTATTGTCACCAATGGGGAAATCCCAACAAACGCAAGTCCCTGGAAATAGGGGTTGTGAAGTTTTGCTTGTATGACCCCATGTTGAGACTTCTTCCATTACCCCGGCCAGCAGCACCATACAAAGTCGAGCAGATATCAAATCTTGTAAAGCGTGGGGTGGGGAACCTCAGGCCCAGGGGCCAAATGTGGCCTGCAGTTCATTTTTATTTGGCCCCTTTCCCAGTTCCTAGATTTGGTCCCTGGCTCCAGCTCCAACCCCCAAGCACTGAAGAGTGACATATAGGGTAAGGGAGCCAAGATGCGGACATGCACGCAAGGCCAAGGCGCAGACCCATGAGCTGGACCCCCCCCCCACTCTTCCAGAGCACACCGCTTAAGCCCCCCTTGCTGCTAACATCTATGTGGCTCTCAGAGCTTGTATTAATTTTTGAAGCAGCTCCTCCCCACTCCCTGGAGCAGAAGAAGCAAGAACTGGAAAGGCAGGTTGGTGCTCAACAGCCAGTGGCCAGTAGGGGGCGCAGGAATGTGTTGGCCCACTAGACTATTCAAAGCGAATACATTTTCCATCCAACTCAGCTGCTTTGAACCGAATCCAGCCAATTGGGGTATTCATCCCACTCCATTCGGATAACTGCCTCGGATATTTTGCTTCCGCTCTTGGCTTATTGTACACGTGCAATAGCGCCAAACCGAATAACAAATGGAACCTGACTAAACGGAAATGCGACTTGCTGCATCAAATGGGGATGATATTTGGCCATTTGGGGGCCTTTCTGATCCAGTGTGTAGGCTTGCGTAGACACAGGGCCAGTCTACTCCATGGTTCGGCTGGCAGTTTGGTGGTTGTGCTCTCCTCGCGCAGAGCAGAACCAAAGCCTGAAGAAATGAGGGGTTTCCCCCCCGAGAGGGGGTAGAGTTCTGAAGGCACGCAAGCAAGTGGGAAGGACTGGGGACTGGATAACAGCAGAGCTGGTTTCTATTCCTGGCTCAGTATAACCTTGCTCAAGTCATTCCACCTGGGTGTTAGCCCCTCCAATCCCTTTCCCCGCTGTGCTGTGTAAGTTCTTTAGAGAAGAGACTGTCTGTCACTGTGAGGTTTGTAAGGAGCCTTGATCTCTTTCAGGTGCTGCTGTAATAGAGATAAATCATGCTGCATTCATCTTCCTGCCTAGTGACCTCTCATTCATCATCTGAACCCAGCGTTTGGCCTGTTAGTGTGTCAG
>QEPC01002388.1:11860568-11871588 GCA_003113815.1 Sphenodon punctatus | reverse complement strand
AGACCAGCACAGCAGCCAGACTTGCTTTAGATACATAAAGATGATAATCATTATTACTGAGTGTCAGAAAGTTTTGTTTTGGTTTTTTATCAAGATCAGAACACACCCAACATTAGTAATGAATACCTCGCTCTTCCCTAGTAATTTCTGAGAGACCAGGTGGTTCGAATGATATCTTTGATTGGACCAATTGGACCCAATTGGTCCAATCAGGGATATCATTTGAACCACTTCGTCACTTGGGAACAACATGGCAACCACTCTCTCTCTCTCTGGATTGCTAGTTATTTGTGTACATCTCTCAGCACTTTACAAAGTGTTTATCCTCAGCACACCCCTAAGAGGGAGGGCTCTTGCCCCTGTTGTTACAGATGGAGGAAACTGGGGCCTAGAATCTATTCAACAACTTAAGGTTATTTTTTGGCCAGACAGCGGAGTTCAAGGTTATTGTCCCATCACAATTTAGAGCAGGGACAGGGAATCTCAGGCTTGGGGGCCAAATGTAGCCCATGGGTAGCATCTGTTTAGCCCCTTCCCAGTGCCTGGGTCTAGCCCCTGCAACCAGTTCCTCCTATCCCCAAGCACTGAAAGAGTGAGCTCAGGGGAAGGGCGGGGAGACAAGGGCATGCACGCAAGGAGAGGGGATGGATCCACGGTACACATCCATGATAATCATCTGCTCTCTCCTCTTCCTCACAGCACCCGTTAAGCAGCCCCGCCCCCAACCTCTGGGGTAGCCTTTGGCGCTTTTAACTTTTCAGAGTGATCCTTCAGAGGGAAAAGGTTCCCCACCTCTGATTTAGAATGGTAAAGCTCTTGGAAAGCACCGCATGGTCATTCTCAATGGATGTGCTTTGTGATGTGTGAACGCTTTTATTGCATAGGAAATCTGTGGACCAGGTTCCTTAAATAATATCCGAGGAATCTTTCCCATAGATCGGTGCGGATGCAGTAGAAGTGATCCTTTGACATAGCTATATCTGCAGTGAATCACTCCCCGGTGCTTCCCCATAGGCTTCACTGTTTGAAAATCGTGGCATGTGACCTGTATCCCGTGCCTAGCCCACACGTAGCCAAGCTTGGGGTTGGAACCCCAAATGGGCCATTGCCATGTGTAGACAGAGTCACGACCTTGAGTCCTTGACTGGTACAGCATGTCCTGGGTGCTGCCTGGGATTATAAGTCTCATAATTGGGACCACTCGGGCAAAATGCTGGAGAACTCCTTCTCTAAAGCAGTGATTCTCGGCCTTTCCCTGGGTGAGACCCACTAAAACATTTTCTTAATACGGTACCCACCTTAAAAAATAATAATATAGGCCCAGGAGTGATCGGAGGGAGAGGGGGTCATCCGTGGAGGAGGGGCACGACACCAGAGGCAGCAGCTGCAGGAAGCTGGTATGAGACAGCTGGAAGCAACAGAAGGTGGGAGCTCAAGAGGTGGGGGACGCTGTGGGAAACTATACCCCTCTCCTCTGTATCCTGCCCACAACCTTCAGCAGCACCGGAAACCAGAACAAGTGGTAGGAGGGGACATGGCAGGGGATGCAACACAGCTTCACCAAGGCTCCTGCGCCCCTCGGACCTTCCCCAAACCCACGAGCGGAGTCCCCCTGCTCTAGACCACAGTGACCCCAGGTCCTGTTCTAGACCAAAGTCCAGATTTTGCAGGTAGCCCCTTAATGTTAAGAACGCGAGTTCGTCCCTCTCCTGCCAGCCGTTGGAGTATTTGAAATCCAGATATCAGTTTGATGGTTGGATCCTGTCTCTAGTGCGTTCTGGCTTCACGCAGCAAACATGCTCTGAGCTAGACGTTTTGCGCTTTTCCGGGGAAGCCTGCCTCTTACTGCATTTCCCAGGTGAAACTGTTTTTTAGGCAGGGGTGGATTTGTGTTTTCTCCTCCCTAAAAACCCAGCACTTAAAACCATGTGTGTTTATTTAATCAGCGTGTCTAAAAATACCTCTCGGAACCCCTGGGCTGCTGGGCATTTTGCTTTCTCTTCTCGAGCAGCACGTAACGTAACCTCGGTGATGTCAAGTGATTTGAGTTTTGAGGGCTGTTTATTAACAATGGCTGGCTTTGCTGGGGCGGAGCGGCTATTGACTGGAAATGTCATCTTTTATTTTGAGTCTGGTTGCAGTGAACCCATGTCTCGTCTCAGGCCTGTTTAATTAGTAACCACTGGGCACATCAGGACACGTGTTCCATCCTGGGCTGTTGGGTTTTCTTCCTCTTTTTTTTCTAAGGTAATTTTGCTTGGGGAGGGGTGAGGAGGAGGGAGGGGGGGCAGTGCTGCTAATAGGATGATCACATGCTCATGAGAGGGTGAGTCCTAGAAAGGGCATCTCTCTCTCTGCTCCCCCTCCCTTCCCCCTCTCACGGTGATAGTGCTGAGTGAATTGTACAGCATCCAGCCGCTTGAAAAGTGAAAGAGCATTCGGTTGTTGAGGGGAGGAACAGAGAGGGCTGCCTCTAATGAATAAACACCGGGGACCAGAGAGCAGCTAGCACGCGGCTGTGGCGTAGCTTCTAACCTTGAGATTATTTTTGCTCCCAGCCAAGAGCGTGCGTTTGCTTTCAACTTGAAATCCCAACTTGCCAGCTGTGGGCAGCTCCTCTGGTGCCTGGAACCTTTCTCCTCCTCCCTCCAGTGGGGTGAGGTGGGGAATGGCACTTGGCAGCCCCTTTGGGGAGGGAAGTAAATAAGATGTGCAGCTGTGATCTTAACAATAAAAGAGAAATAACTTTTCTCTCCCCCCCCCCCCGACCCCTCCCCTTCCTCTCTTTGCAGAAAAAAGCTGAAGCTGCCCACAGAATCCTGGAAGGGCTGGGTCCCCAAGTGGAACTGGTAAGTCTTGTCTCTCTCCGTTACTGGCATTTGGAGGGGAGCCAGTTCTAGGGGGGTGGATTTGTGCAGGCTGTAAGAAGGAAGTGTTTTCCTTGCCAGGGTGTCTTAACTGGCTGCCCACCAAGGCAGAAAACAGAGGGAGGGGGAGAGACTAAATCTATATTAGTTCTCTGACTGCCTTAAACCTTAGCCTGCTTTCCCTGCCTTCTGCCACGAACTGGGGCAAAGGGGAAGAGCAGGAGGCGCTTAAGCAATATGTGATTACTGCCTGCTCTGTGTGATCCTGGATCGGCGGTGATAAAATGTCCATCTCCGCAGCTGCCAGGAGTGTGTCCATGCTGCCTGAATGGCCTTCGGGGCCCTGCGTGGAGATGATTGCGCGGTGGCTTTTTAACCTCCGCCTACAAAACACATGAGCATCTCTCTAATCTGGCAGCGTGGCTGGGAGCGAGGACTGGTGAGCACAGGGTGTTCCAGGAGGGAGAGTTAGGAAGCTGGCTGGAAGATCATCCCTTTGATCACTTGTGTTGTAAGAATGAAACAGTCATTGTTTATTTGGTGGAGGCTGCTCTTTCGTGCACTCCTACATGCATTGTCTGCCTCTCTCTTGCACACAGCCACTCACACACACTCTCTCTCAAGCATGCACTTTTGCACACTCTCATGCACTGTTTTGTGTGCACACAGTCTGTTATGCATGCATATGCAGTGCGCACATAGTGCGTGCACACACGCCCACACACACTGTCTCTCTTGTACACACACAGACACTCACACGTTCTCCATCTCACACACTCAAGCACGCGAGTATTCATGAAGACTGCTCACTTCAGCCGCTTGCACGTGAGATGGGGCGGGGGGGGGCAGGCTGCCGTGAATTGAAATCACATCAGAGGCTGGGGGGCTCGCGTGAAGTTCCGCTTGCGTGTGCAGGGTTTTCCATGTGCTTGGCCCATTTCCCACGTGATTTCAGGGACTGGAGATTGGGCTAAAAATCCAACCTTGTCTCCCATCACGGAAATCTCCTCCATGGGCAAGCAGCCTTTGTCTTCTCAGCAAAAAGCGCTCTGTAGTATTTCTAGTCTGTAAGTTCTTTGGGGCAGGGATCTTTCTCTAATTCACATGCTTGTCTCGAAGAGGGCATGTTGCCGGGTGCTACATAATAATAATAATCATTATAATTAATAATCAAGGCAGTGGTTGGGGCTACAGAAGTGGGCAGAGAGACTGTATCCACTATCCACCCCTGAGTTTAGGAAAGAGGACAATTTTTCCCCCCCACCCCACTCCATTTTAGTCCTGTCCCTGCCCAGGTGTGCCAGAGAGACTGTCCCCCAGGCCTCTGTAGCCTTGGGGCGGGGAGGGGGAGTGATTGAATCAAACTTTTAAAGTTCACTTTGTACAACTGGTTCAGGGCTTTGGGGAGCAAAAAGGGGAGTGCTTCATTACCCCCTTTGGATTGTTGTTCCCTTACTAGCAAAAGGCTTGTCTTGCCAGATCAGTGGCTCCATTGCTCTTTGCAATTGGAGACACTGGGCGCCACCTTAAGTGTAAAAGCTACAGTATGACACAGTCCCACTCCTTTGAGAGAACGTGTGTGTGGTGTCACATGGGGATTCATAATCACAGCTCCCTCTACCATCCTACTTCCTCATTCAGGGAAAGGCAGGGCTTCTGTTGTGATAGGATGGCTTCCTCTTGGTCCTCAAGGGGTTAAACACCCCCTTGTGTCAGTCGATTTGGCTGTGCCAAGGTTTGGCGGTTTGGTCATTTCAGTGTGTTGGTGTTTTGTTTTTAATTTCACATTGTGCTGCTTGGAGATAAACCGTCTGCTGGGGTTGGGGGGATGCCTTGCAGAACAGAACGCTGTGTATCCCTGGTTTGTACGGGGAGCTCTCGCCGCTGCGTGTGCACAGTAAGAATGTGTTTTAATATTCTGTGCGCCTCTCCTAGTCTGTTTAGTCTCCATGTGCTGTCTACACCCTGCTCCTGACGTGCTGTGCATGGCTCAGCAAGGCCCCAATCCTACTAGTGCCTCCAGGACAGGGTTGGGAAAACGTTTCCCTCCCAGGGGCCACGTTGGAAATGAGTGCAAACCCCAAGAACCGCATAGAAGCTAGGGGGCTGAATGGGTGCGCTCAGGAAGAGCAGGGTTCTCCAGATCATAGATTTGGCCCCTTATCCTTGTGTGCATCCCCTCGTCTCTTCTCCTGAGCTCAGTCTTCCAGTGCTTGAGGGTAGAAACTGGATCCGGGGCCCAGATTCAGGAACTGGCAAGGGGCCAAATAAAAAACCTCGCCATGGGCTTCACTTGGTCCCCGAGTCTGAGGTTCCCAGCAGGGAGCCACCTAATCTAAGGAGGCTACAGATCCGGCCCTCTAGCAGCCCCAAATGCCATGAGACTTCATTCATTCATTCATTCATTCATATTTCTACCCCACCTTTCCGCTAAGGCCCAGGGCAGCTTGCAGCATGTCACAGAAGTGAGCAAACTGTCTGGCTGTAGAGCTACATGTGGCTCCTTGACCCCATTGTGGGAAATGGACGTGGCTCTTGGGATTAAGAAACTTTGCCCACCCCTGGCCTATAAAAAACATTTTAAAACCTACAAAAGCAGAAAGCTCCCCATAACTCCCCCCAACCCTCTAAAAGTCCCCAAACCCAACCCATCCCCATTCACAAACACAGTCACAAGCCCAAATGCCCCTTGTGCTGCTTCTGGATTCATCTGGATGCCAGAGCCCATGCTGACTCCCATTGGAACGCCAGGCGGGTGCCTGGCTAGGGGGCAGGGGTGGGGAATCCCTTTCTGGCCCATTCCTATCTTTCACCCCTTTGCCTACCCCTTCAGGCTCCCCAGGTGTACAGGTACGGCTGCCTGTCGCAGGGTCCTGGGGTAACCCTTCTCTGGATCCAGCCCCAAAGACTCAGCCCCACACGGGCTCCACACAGAGTCCGTAACCGCGCAGGGGTCTGAGCGCCCCCCTTTAAGGCCCTGCCTGGCTAGGGATAGTCCTTCCCGGCCAGGTGTCACACCCCGTAGCCCCCTTGTTTCATTATCTGGCATAGGCTACCGGCTCAGTCGCCTACCCCCTGTAGCCTTCTTCCATAGAGCCTCCCTCCCCATAAGGCTCTGCTGGTCAGGCCCAGTCCGTCCTGAAGCCAGCGAAGAGGCAGAGCCCTCCCTGGTTCCCTGCCTCAGCCATAAACCATCTTCTCTGTCAGGGCTCAGCTTTCCAACTTCTGGGCTGGCCCCACTCAGGCCCACACTCCCAGCCCTCCTGAGCCTCAGGGTGCCACCCTGTGCTGCCTCAGTGGCTACACCCTCCAGGCCCACCCAGCCAGACCCTGCCACCTTCGAGTCTTAGCCCAGTGTCTCCAGGGGAAGCCCCCATTTTCCCAGGTCAGCTGGGGTGGCTGTGGCTCATCCTCTGCATTGGGGCTGCCACGGGCCACGTCAGAAAGGGAGAGGGCCATAGTGTCACTCGCCAGCGCAGGCACCGTGCCACTCGCACCCCTTGCCACCATGACAGAGCGCCCATCCACCAGCCATGAGGGCACCGGCCTGCAGTTAGCACCTGATACTGGATCTTCTAGGAAAGAGAGCGCCAGCAGTCAGGTAGCACCACACACGGAGACATCCTCCACTAGCACCGGCCTGCAGTTAGCACCTGATACTGGATCTTCTAGGAAAGAGAGCGCCAGCAGTCAGGTAGCACCACACACGGAGACATCCTCCACTAGCACAGGCCTGCAGTTAGCACCTGATACTGGATCTTCTAGGAAAGAGAGCGCCAGCAGTCAGGTAGCACCACACACAGAGACATCCTCCACTAGCACNCCATGGCCAATGGGAAGCCGTCCTACGCTCCAAAGGGCGGGAACAGAAGCACTTAGGATTCCTATACAAAGGACGGGCTGCCATTCACAGGCCCTGCCAACTGTGCAGATTTCTCCTCTGCCAGCCTAGTTCCAGATCCCCAATCTTTTGCTGCATCCTCTGCTCAGTTTCTGCTCCTGCTTCTGGAAGTTTCTCCTTCGCCCGCTGCGCTGCCTCTGCCGCAGACCCCGGAAACCTCTCCTTCGCCCGCTGCGGCGCTGCCCCCACCCCCAATGACTCTTACCTGGCTCCGCTCCTTCTGAGGATTGTGGCATTCATGAGTGCACCCCTTAAGCACCCCCTGTGCCCAACTTCTCTTTGGCCCTTGAAGCTTGTACTAACTTTCCAAGTGGCCCCTGGGAGGCAAAAGGTTCCCCAGCCCTGGTTTAAGCAGATGTGAACCAGCCCTTCGCAGTAGACCCTGGAAGCTAGCAAGGGGGGGCGCTGCACTGTAAGAGGCTGGGCAAGAATTCAGCAGACAGTGAGACTAATAAAGTTGCAAGGGGTGCGAGTGGTGTGTGTTTGTGTCTGTGTATACATCAGACCCCCCCATGCTGCAGGAAGCAGCCCTTCCTCCCCCAGCACGGTTCATTCTTGACTCATCTAGCCCTGGTTCGTTCAGTGAGACTGTGTGTCAGCGGAGACTGAAGCAAACCATTCGGATTTCTCCCTACAGTTTCCTGGCCCTCCTTCCAGTTCCCTCCCCGCTAGAGCACGCCCGCCGTGGCGTTCCTACCGAGACCCCCGTTCCAGCATAATGCTTGGCTGGGGAGCGGGGGGCGCCAGGGATGGTGCTGAGCCCCAGCTTGAGGTTTCTCTTCCCAGCAATGGCAACAGTTCTCAGAAGTGGCTACTTCCCTTAACCTGGACTCAGCAGAGCAGACGGCTGCTTCTTGGCACCTCCCAGGGTCCCGTTAGTCACCATGCTGCTCCTCTGTGTTTGAACAGAAAGAAGAGGTGGGGTAGCGAAGGCAATTGCTTTTATTGCTGCATCCGATGCTGCTAGGGACTGTCTACTAGTGGTAGAGCTCTTCCTCTGTAAGAAGCACTAAGAGCAGCTCTGGGAAGCTCAGAGGCCGCCTTGCAAGCACTGTTTGAGCTAACTCTTTTTATCTCAGCACTTTCTCTTTTCATCAGTTTTATGCCACGATCCACAAACCTCTTGCTTCAGAGTTGCCCCATGGGGGCTCCAGAGCAAAGAGCTTGTGGATGGTCGCCCTTATCTGTACCTCCCAATATTTCGAGCAGCCAGAGTCAATAAGCTCCACCCCTCAGTGAATAAGCTCTGCTCCTCCACACATTTGCATGCACATACACCCACACCTCCCAGCATTCCCAATGCAGAGAAAGGGATAGAAGCTCTTCCTTGCTTCTCATTCCACTTAGTTTCTTGTCATTCCATTCCCTTCCCTTATCCTCTCGAGTGCTTTTCCTGGGAGGAAACAGTTGCCTGAGGCTTGAATAGCAGTCTCTCTCTCCTGAAAGAGAGACTTCTAACCTACACCCACCCACCCAAAAAAAGAGGGAGGGACAGTGGGATTCAACACCCAAGAAGGACTGCCCGTCCTAAACAGGGACTGTTGGGTGTTATGCCCTAATCTGAAGTCCAGACAGAGCCTCCTTTCAGTCCAGCCCTTTCCATGTCCCCACAGAGAGGGGGGGGGGCACAGTCGGTTTATATTTAAGCGTGTTTAGAGGATTTATCCACAAAGTACCTACTGCACCTTTGGGCTCTGGACCTTGTCTTGCCACATGGGATAAATTGTCCACTCCCCACCCCACCCTGGATGGCAATGAAAGTTTCTGAATGAAGGGTGTGAAAAGTTTAAGGGTTCATCCAGAGAGAGGATGTTGGGCTAGATGGTTCATTGGTATGAGTCAGCATGATGGCTCTTATGAAACTGTGGTTAGATGGAGAGGGCGGTAATCAGGTGAGTCAGTCCTGCTGCGGATGGGCCACGGCTGTTTTTATTACTGAGGGGAGGACATGCAGAATATAGGCCTTTATCTTCTGAGTGTAAGTAACGTCTAGAAGATTAGATTTGTCTTTGATGTGGAATTTACCATTTTCTTTCTTGCTTCTGTGACCCACTCATCTCTTGTAGCCTTCCCTTATTAACCTACTCCCTCCAACTCCTGTTTCGGTTCAAGCCGGCTTATTCATCAGCAGCATTTTGTGCCAGATTTGATCACCGTGCTAATCTTATCCCACTGGCCTGGTGTAACCCAAGCGAAGATCCCGCTGCATAGGGAGGAGTCAGTCTGTTTAATTTATTACACGCCCCATGCAGCAAAGAGGCAGAATGTTTGCTTGCTTGCTTCTGAGGCTGCTCCGGAGCAGGCCTGATGGGAAAGACTGGTCATTTTTCACAGTGAGTGTCACCAGAAGGAAACGCGGAGAGAGGGCCAAATAATCTCCCTCTGAGTGAGGCCACATTCACGCGAACAGCTCCAGAAGAATCGGGAGCAGAGAATCCCTTCTGCTTTCTAAACCCAATACCATGCCATGTAAACTCGGTCTGTGTTTGGCTGGCGAACACAATCTGCAAATCCATCCCAGGCTACAGCACAAAGTCTCCTGCTGGGAAAATGGAAAGCTAGTCCTAATGAAGAGAGAGGAAAAAGCATAAGCATTGCCAAAACGTTACTAAGGCAGGCCAAGAGGGAATTTGAGATGCGACTTGCTAAAGATGCAACAAAACCCCCCACCAAAGCACCTTTTCAAGTATGTCAGAAGAAGACGCCTGCTAGAGAGTTGGTTGAGCCATTAGATGACCAGGTGGTGAAAGGGGAACTCAGGGAGGAGAAGGACATTGCAGAGAAGCTGACTTAATTATTTGCTTTCGTATTAACGGCAGAGAACGTTGGGGACATACCTACGTCACACCGAGTCTTTGTAGGTGAAGAATCAGAAGAACTGTCACAAATAAGTGTGGTTCTGGAGGAGGTTCTAGAGCAAATTGAACTAAATAGTAACAAATCACCA
The DNA here is from genome assembly GCA_003113815.1 of Sphenodon punctatus. Lineage (NCBI taxonomy): Eukaryota > Metazoa > Chordata > Lepidosauria > Sphenodontia > Sphenodontidae > Sphenodon > Sphenodon punctatus. Next base: position 11,861,873 of record QEPC01002388.1, on the reverse strand, counting down.
GGACCCGATGGTATTCAACCCAGAGTTCTGAAGGAACTCAAATATGAAGTTACAGGCCTACAATTGGTAATTTGTAACCTATTGCTAAGATCTGCCACTGTACCAGAGGATTGGAGGGTAGCAAATGTAACGCCAGTAGTTAAAAAGGACTCCAGAGGTGATCCTGGAAACTACAGACACCGGTGAGCCTGACATCCGTGTCAGGCAAACTGGTGGAAATGGTTGTTAAGAACAGAATTGCTGAGCATATTGATAAACATGGCTTAATGGGGAAGAGTCAACATGGATTTAGGAAAGGGAAGTCATGCCTCACTAATCTATTGGAATTTTTTGAGGGTGTAAATAAGCATGTGGATAAGGGGGAGCCGGTCAATATACTGTATCTGGACTTTCAAAAGGTGTTTGATAAGGTCCCTCATGAGAAACTCTTGAGCAAATGAAAAAGTCATGGGATAGGAGGCAGTGTCCTGTCGTAGATCGGTAACTGGTTAAAATATAGGAAGCAAGGAGTAGGACAAAATGGTCAGCTTTCACAGTGGAGAGAAGTAAATAGTGGAGTGCCCCAGGGATCTGAACTGGGACCGGTATTGTTAAATATATTCATTAACGATCTGGAGTAGATGAGACAAAGTTATTCAGTGTAACTAAAGCCCAAGTGGACTTGGAAGAATTGCAGGAGGATCTTGCAAGACTGGGTGACTGGACATCCAAATGGCAGATGAAATTTAATGTGGGCAAGTGCAAAGTGAGGCACATAACCCAAACTATATTATATGGACCCAATGCTATATTATAACCCAAACTATATTATATGTACCCAATGCTGGGTTCTAAATTAGGAGTTAACACTCAGGAAAAGGACCTTGGAGTCATTGTGGACAATACGTTGAAATCCTCAGCTCAGTGTGCGGCAATGGTCAAAAAAGCAAACCGAATGTTAGGAATCCTTCAGAAAGGGATAAGAATAAAACTGAAAATATTGTAATGCCTCTAAATCTATGGTACGACTGCACCTGGAGTATTGTGTGCAGTTCCGGTCGCCCCATCTCAAAAAAGACACAGTTGAACTAGAAAAGGTACAGAGAAGGGCAAGAAAAATGATCCAGGGTTTGGAACGGCTGTTGTATGAGAGAGGCTGGATAGGTTGGGGCTCTTCAGCTTGGAGAAGAGAAGACTGAGGGCGTTTATACACGAGACAAAAAAGGCGGCTGATCCTTTGATCAGCCGCCTTTCTTTGCGCTCGTCTACTTGTTCCAGCTGCATGTTACCGCGCGTCGGAGGGGGCAGGCAATCCTGCCCCCTCCG